>UCOH01008008.1:0-12803 GCA_900474275.1 Synergus japonicus | reverse complement strand
ATTTTATATTGTACTACGAGTATTATACTTACCTTGAATAAAATAAAAAGGTTTTTCCAAACATTTTCGGACAATTAAATAAGTTCTCACTTATTTTGAAGTTCCCAAGAATCAAAACAAAAATTGCTTCATTTAATGGATTCATACACTCCAAAATATTTCAAGTATATATCAAGCTTTTTAAGCGTGATGAAAAGTGTTTTTTATTTTTGCTGACATTTTCTCTATTGCAACGCATATCTTTTACCAATAAATAAAATCCTATATATTATTGTACCTCAACATTTTTACCACTCTTGGCACAGCAGTCGAACTACAATTTTGCCAGTACTGCGCCAACACTCGTCCGCCAAGACTTGGTTGGACGTTGGCAGGACCATTTACTCAGTACTGCGCCAGCACTCGTCCGCCAAGGCTTGGCTGGACGTTGGCAAAAACATTGGCGCGGTACTGCGCCAATCGTGAGTGTCGGATCAAAGCAGGCGTTTCCCATTGGGTGGGTCTGACAGTCGAAGCAAGATGGCGATAGTCATCGAAGCCCTTCAAAGAAACGATCAAGGATTTAAAAAGGGATACAACATTTTTTTGGATCAATCACCTAATTAAACAATCCTGCCAGTTCCTAAACATCTTGAAGAAGAATTTTTAAGTGCTAAAAAAGCTATTTTAAAAATCGATAGTTAAATGTGCGTTTGTGAAATGTAAGCCAACCAAAACTCAATTCATCTTCGCATATATTTCTTATACAAAAAATCAGATTGTTCCGATCGTTTTAACTTAAATTAAATAAATTTACCATTTTATGAAAACTGACCATTTTAAATGTATATAGTCTAATTCCGAGCACTCGACGAAAGTATCTAGGCTTTCTAATTAATTCTGTCGAAATGACACACCCAGATAACAGTTTATTTGAATCAAAGAAATCATAGTATTAATATACTGTCAAAGAAACATTTCTTTGAATCAAGCAAATTTTTTTTTAATTAAACAAAACGTTTCTTTAAATTAAAATAATTCAAAATAATTTTGTTTGAGTCAAAGAAACTTCGTTTGAATCAAACAAAATTATAGGGGGATATAGGAAAAGTATCGTAGAAAACTTCAGATAACTCGGAATAGATCTATTCGCTTCAAGAATTAATGGGGATTTCTCTGTAAACTGTAAATGTTTCGTAAATAAATCTAAAAGATAATAACCTAATCTAGCTCTGCTTGGCATACAATATCTTTTAAAATGAAGTTTATTGTATCAAAAACTTAAGTTTGCTCAGATGCTCTGGCAACAGTTCTCTCCCCTTCAACACTCAGAAAAAAGTTTGTTTGAATTAAACAAAAAAATTTGTTTAAAGTCAGATAATTGAAGGAAATAAATTTTTTACTTCAATTAACAAAAAATTTATTTAAAGTTAATAAATGAAGAATATTCACTTTCTTGATTGAAATATATAATTTGTTTGGTATAATGTCAATATATGTTTAATTTAAATAAAAAATTTGTTTAATTTGAAACAAATAATATGTGAAGTATATATTTTTATTTTAAACAAAGTATTTGTTTAATTCAAACAAAAAATGTAATGTTAATAAACTTTTAGAGATGTGAAAAAATAAGTGTCAAAGACTTGTTTGCATTCAAATACACCCGATTCGTAACAATTTGTGATCATCCTTCGTGGCGTAGTGGGTAGAGTGTCGAGTCTCAACCATACACGCAATTGGAAAATTTACTTCGGATATATCTTGGGCTCTGAACAATAAACAATTTGTGGGAGCATGTCTTGTTGATATTGAAAAATGTTTTGATACTGTAAACAGGGAAGGATTATTTTACAAATTGATTAAAAAGAAATTCCCAAGACATCTATTAAAAATGCTTTGGATAGCACTAAATGACAAAAAATTCTTCTGTATGGATAATAAAAATAAATCAGACATAATATTTCCTATAGAGGATGGCCTTCAGCAGGGGGCAGTAAATTCTGCGATATTGTTTAACATATACTCAGCGGATATGCTTAGTCTTTATGGTCTGAACCAATCTCTAATGTTGAAGGCCCTAGCATTTGCGGACGATCTAGTAATATATGTTGTACACAGAGAATTAGATAAAGTTAGAGAAGAACTAGAAAAAATATTTAAATAAATAAATGACTACTACAATATATGGAAATTAAAAATTAACATAGATAAATGCGAAACAGTATTATTTAGACCTAATACCTGCGAAGTACATAAAAAATATGCTGTGATATGGAGACACTTCGAAATCAAACCTGACGAGAATAGTCCTCCAATTAAGCACCTTAGAATTGTAAAATACTTAGGAATGCATATCGACGAAAAACTTAGATACAACGACCATGTAAAAACCCAGATAAAAAAAGCGAAGGCAGCATATTTTTCGATATCAAAATTGTTTCATTCCAAAAATTTAGACTCTTAAGTTAAAATAATCTGTTATACATCGTTAATTAGATCTATACTAACATATAGTTGTCAAATATGGTTCAATATAAGCGCGGCGGTTATGGAGAAGCTTCGGGTGTTTGAAAGAGGTTGTCTAAAAGCCTGCCTAAATATGTATAAAACTCCAGAATCAGATTTTACTAAAAATTATTCTAATAGACAAATTTATAACAAAGCAAATATACCTAGAATTGATAATTTCATAATTAAAATGACTAGAAATCATATTGCAAACTCCAAATCAGTACAAAACAATAGTTTAATCTCAAGTATGTATTATCCAAATCCACAATATTTCGAAAAAGTTGATATCAATCCTGGTTCAGGATTTGACCGTTATGAGGAGAGGGGAATAGAACGAAGTCCGAGAGGGGTGAGAAAGGAAAATACGGGGGGGTAAGCAGTAAATAAGAATTGTTTATTCGACTGTAGGCTCAAACAAACGTAGACGCCAGAGGTTTGCGTCGCTTAAAAAGAAACTACGTGCATAAATTAAGTTGGCGTGGAAAGTTTTTGTGACTGGTGGGAGACAGGTAGCCCAAAGGACCATTAAGAGTATAAAGGTTGAGTGGCGAGGGGAATAACGACGTGCCACTAGGCGAGAGAGGAGGGGTGCCGGGACTAATTGGTATTCCACTAGCCCGGTCTTCCAGCGTTGCTGAGCGGTTTCCCGACTCGGGTGTTGCGCCTAATGGTTATTCCACTAGGCGGGGTGCTGAGTCTAATGGTATTCCACTAGCTTAGTTTGCTTGCAGGGCGGTATTCCGCCTCCAAACACTCTGACGATTTCTCGTCGTGCAGGCCCTTTTATACTCTAAAGGTCCAAAGGGTGTGCGTGGTGAGGGAAGAACCCTTTTGGTGGGAGATGCGTGGAAAACACTTTCACGGTATCCGCGTTTCTCTGAGTCCCGGGAGATGCGTCGAGAACGCTTTCACGGTTTCCACGCTTCTCCGAGTCCCCATCATGCGATATTCGCCGTGTTAGTAGAAATGGTCTTTGCCGCGCTGTCTGAGCATTTTGTGGCGAAAATTATTTCTACTTTTCTCTAAATTAATTCTATTTTAACTTAACTCTAATTTTTATTTAAATTTAATTCCGAGAGAGCAATGTCGTTGGGGATTTTTGCGCCTGGGCGTATATCAAAGTTAGACACAAAGGCAAAATTCCACCGGAAGCTTTCCCATACCTGGACAGCCTAGGATTGATACAAAACAAAAATATGATTCCGCTCATATACCATATATAACACTGAAAAACAAATTAGATTTTCTAAAGCAATTCCAAAAAGAGATATAGATGATAAATATATAAAAAAACACAGATTATTATTGGTGGTTGCACAAAGACTATCATATTACAGACACAAATATATAGTTTAAATGTTGATAAAAAATCAACACAATTAAAAATCTTCCAAACAAAGAAATTAGACTAGAAAAGTGTTTCTAAATGTTTCATTTTTCTATTTTTTAAGAAGGAAAATATAATTGACGCTGATACCTACCTAAATTAAGCTTATAATGTTAAGAAAAGTACCAAAAATAAAAAAAGTTTATTAGACAAATCTGTAAGATATTGCAACTCAATCACACAGAATAAAAGTACAAAAAGTACAAAAAGGTTATAGGTTTTTAAGATAAGTTATTATATCCTATATTAATGTAAATATATGTAAATATAAAATAAACTTTGTTCCAAAAAAAAAAAAAAAAAAAGTAGAGTGTCGAGTTTTAATTCCGCTCTTCCCGCGCGTCTTGCGTTCGAGTCCTGGTCGCCGCGAATTTCGCAATATTGAAGAAACCAATTTTTCATTAGTTATAGAGTATGTATTAGATAAATGAAACTATAATATAGATCGATTTCATTTTTTCTCTTTTTCTTTGGAAAAAAATTATTCATTTATTTTTTTTTCAACTGTCAAACAAGAAATTTATTTAATTTACCAGATGGATAAGCTTAAATCCGCTGTTTTTTAGGCAAAAGAAAGTCTTTTTTTTGCAGAAAATAAAATAAACTTTATTCAAAGTATTTTCCCTCGCTTGCTATACATTTTCCCCATCTCTTGGACAATTTGTGTATACCACGCCAAAAAAAGTCTTTATCTTTCGATGCAAACCACTCGTCAAGCCATTTTCCGACGTCTTCGTACGAATCGAAGTGTTGTTCAGCGAGCGCGTGACCCATCGACGAAAACAGGTGGTAATCAGAAGGGACCAGGTCTGGTGAATAAGCGGGATGAGGTAGCACCTCCCAGTTGAGTGTTTTCAAGTAGTTTTGGACCATTTTTGACGTGTGCGATGGGGCCTTGTCGTGAAGAAAAATCAGCTTCTCATGTCTTTCTTCATAATCCGGCCTTTTTTCACGCAAAGCACGGCGCAATTTGATTAGTTGTTGGTGGTAGCGGTGAGTATCGACAGTTTCACCAGGTTTTAATAGCTCATAGTAGACGACACCCTGCTGATCCCATCAAACGCACAGCATCGTCTTGCGTCCAAAACGATTAGGTCTTGAGAAAGAAGTAGATGGTTGTCCGGGATCGACCCACGATTTTCTTCATTTCGGATTCTCAAAATAAATCCACTTTTCGTCTCCAGTCATCACACGATGCAGAAACGACTTTCTTTTGTGTCTAGCAAGCAAGATTTCACATGTGTTTTGGCGTCGCTCCATCTACCCATTTTCCCATTTTTTGGATCTTTCCCATGGCATGTAAACGCATGGAAATGGCCGGTTGAGTAACATCTAACTGTTCGGCAAGCATTTTTTGTTTGTGTATCGTCCTCACCATAGGCCTCCACAAGCATTCGATGTGATTCGGCAGCCGATTTATTCAAATTCAAGCAAAAAAGTAGAGCTTCCCGCAAATGCTCCTTTTCTGTCACAAAACTAGACATGATTACTCAAGGAAAAATTTATGTTGTTGTATAAAAAACTGACTATGTGCACTGATTTATGTAGACAGGTGTCGAACTCACACAAAAAAAAGCATGACGTTTTTATTGTAGCTAAATATGTTTACTACCGCTATCTCTGAGCAAACAGCGGATTTAAACTTATACACCTGATAAACAAAAAATTTATTTAAATGAAACAAAATTTTTTTCAATTGAAATAAATAAAAACAAATAAACAATTTATTTGGATCAAACAAACATATGATTGACCCCATATCAAAGTGATAATTTGTTTGATTTAAACAAAGTTTTTTCTGAGTGAACAGGATAGGGGACTGTTGCTGCCTTCAGAGGATATGTCTTTATATTATGTTTTTCATTGTTTTAGGTACACGAGTGTTTCAAGTATGGCGCTAAGGAATAAAAAATTCTCTAAGAGTAAGCGATTTTACAATGGAAAAGAGAGGCCGAGAAAAAGAGATGTGAGCGTATTAAAAATAAGCTCTAAAGCTTTTAAAAATAAAAAAAGATTTAATTTTGGTACTGAAAATGGTATTATTCATTAAAATAAACAGTCCCCTGATAAAAGCAATAGTCCTCTGTATCGATTTTTCAGAAAGTGCTGAATATTTTCAAAAGTAATGAAAATAGTTTTGGTTCATCTGCCATTTATTAATAAATAGGCGGATATATGTCCCCTGAATAAGATTTACTAAATATATACAGGGTGTCTAGAAAGTCCCGGGACGGTTGGATATTTCCTCAGGTAAAGTATTTTTCAAAAAATTGAGGATCATTCCTGAAGTACATTTCAACGGGGAATTCAATGGTGACCTTAATTTTGACCTCGAAGTTGACCTTCATGACTTTTTGAAGGTCTACTTTGTTTTTAAAAATTTTTTTTTAAATCGTAAAATTTTCCGCTTTTTGACATATGGGTCATGGGTATGGTTTTATAATAATCAAGAAATACTTGTTAACTGTCGTTTTATTTAAGAAAACAGTCGTGATCGATCTATGCACGTCGTTACATATCGTTTTGAACTGAACTGAGCGTCACCGCTCTCATTAATAAACAGTAGTAGTATTTAAGTTTCAGATGGCGCTAGAGTCAAAGGCGCTAAAGTTTAAATATTTCAACACTCCCTCCCGAATTTGACTCTATTATCCAAACTTACTCGTCAAACGGTCGTATATTATAACTTTAATCAAACTTTTCAACCGGTCCATCCTGAATCCAGCTTTACTTTGTAGATTTCCTGAAACCTGATTCAAAATCTATTAGCAATAATCTGTGATACCAAGAACAATCAGAGAATACATTTTTCTTATCAATTTCTACTCAAGATCAGTCGTAATTAAAAATTATATCTCGTAGTAGAGTATGTGTTTCGTAGCAAAGTGGTTTTGTCATTATATCAGCCCATTGGTTCTGTATGGGTCCACATAGACCGAGAAGACACAGCAAGATAAGCGATTCAGATATTCACACACCTGTGAATATCCATATATATAGATATATAATGAGATAGCAAGGAAGAGGAGAGAAGGGGGAAAGAGAAGAGACTGGCCGAGGGAAGGCAGTTGGAAATTAGACTCCAGCCCAGCTGGTTGTTAAAGTCGAAAGAAGAGAGCTGCGTGCTCGATTATAAAGCAATTTCCAAAGGTGACAGCCGCGGCTCAATAAAAGATTATATAATCCGAACGGACTATTGGGGACGCCCAAGTGAAACGAGCTAAAGAAGTAAAGGACCATCATTCGTGAGGAATCTTGAGACTCTCCAGTGGACAGTGCATGATCATCAAACCACCAACAACCTCAGTTTCTCTTCATCGTTAATTATTCCTGTAAAGTATGAAAATTCTGTATTGCGGATGTAGCGTGTCTCGTGCTGAAGGTTAATGAATTTGGTTAATTAAGATAATAGTTAAATACTTTAAATTTCAAGGATTATTCTCGAAATCCAGTATATTCGGAAATCCTAAGTGTTCGGCTCATTGTTGAATGTTGATTAAACGAGATTCATTATAGGGACTATCAATTAGATGCGTCGGCAACCGCGAAGGGATTTGATTGAAGAAAAGAATACTAACGAACTAACCCTTGGTTTGTCTCTCTCGCACGCGTTCATGTAATCGATAAATTTGCTCTTGATATTGAATAAAATTTGTGATTATTAATTTAACTCGAAAAGATGGCTTTTTTGCAACACACACCACCACGTCCCTTAAGTGGGACACCACAGTTCTTTGTGGAAACCCATTCTATAATGACTCGACCAAACTTAACACATTCTTTAACATAGGCCTGGTGTATTCCTTTCATATGTCTAAGTCTCTTTCCTCCACTAGTAGTTGCACAGAAGGTAGCCGCTTTGTTATCACATCGAAGTATAGCAGGAAGAAAAAATTCGTCAGTAGTACGCATAAGAGATTTATTAATTGCAATTACCTTCTGACAAGCTTGGCTCATTGTCACGTATTCAGCTTCACAGGTAGAAAGTGCAACATAACTCTGTTTATTTGCACGCCAAGAGATTGTATCTCCAAAAAGTCGGATTAAAAAGCCACAGGTAGAGATCGACGATTTGCAATCGGCAAAACTAGCGTCAGAATATGCCATCAAATCGTTCCGTCGTCCTAGGTATTTTAAACCAATCGTTTTTGTACCCTTTAAGTATCTAAAGATTCTCTTGACCATGTTCCACTCGTTTTCAGTTGGGTTAATTTGGTGTCTACTCACAACATTTACAGCATAAGCTATATCAGGTCGAGTAGCACCAGCCAAATACAGAAGACTACCAATCGCCTCTCTGTATGGAATGTCAAGAGTATCTTTCTCAGATACGTCTTCTTCGTCTTCTTCACGCTGTCTACGTTCACGATTCATGACTTGTGTTATCATTGGGGTGTTTTGTGAATATTCATCGTTAAAGCCAAACTTCGTCAAGATTTTAACAATATAAATCTCCTGAGTAATTGTCATAACTCTCGTTTTCCTATTTCTTTGAATATTCATACCAAGATAAGTCTTTGGTTCTCCCAAGTCAGTCATTTCAAAAGAGTTCATTAATTTAGTCTTTACTTCAAGTAATTTTTCACTGTCGTTACTTGCTAACAATATATCGTCAACATAAATGAGTAAAATGACTTTGGAATTTCCCAAACTCCATGTGAATACACAAGGATCATAATCGTCATTTACTAAACCCGCAGAATTTGCAACTTCAGTAAATTTCTGGTTCCATCGTTTAGGACTGATTCTGAAACCATAAATAGCTTTTTGAAGTTTGCAAACCTTGGACTGTCTTTGTTCTTTTGTCATATCCATTCCATCCGGAATTTCCATGTAGATATCGTTTTCTAATGTCCCATTAAGGAAAGCAGTCTTGACATCTAATTGATAGACGTCCATATTGTGGAAATTTATCAATGCAAGAACTGTCCGTACTAATGTTAAACGAGAGACTGGTGCGTATATTTCTTTTAAATCATACAGATTTGAATCCTCTTATTACCAATCTCGTTTTGTATTTAATTTGTCCATTTTTGGCAGTCTTTTGTTTAAATAACCATCTTGAATCTATTATATTTGGCCTTTTACCGTTTTTGCCTACCTTTGGGCGATCTACCACAGACCAAACTTCGTTTTTCGCCAGTGATTCAAACTCCTCGTTAATAGCCTTTAACCATTCATTTTTATCTTTTGATTGTATGGCATGTTTAAATGTTTGTGGATCGTCACAGTCGTTACAACTGGTTCAAAAATAAAAGAATCAAATACTAAATATAAATATTTAGTTTACCTTTTTGAGAATCGGTACTCAAATTGACAATTATCTGAGGTGACTTTACTTTTTGTTCAGTATCCGCAATACTCTCTGTTTCTCCACTCTCTGGACCAAGTAACAGTCGTTCTTCTTCACTCTCAGAAATTAAGTCATCGTTTTCTTTTTTCTCAGGCAATGATTCTTTACAATTGCTGCTGACGTCACCGTTGTCTGGTTTTTGTTTTTGTTTTGCATTGGCAAGCTCAGTTTTTAGATCTTCCCATTCGTCTTTCAGGGATCGTTTACCTTAAATGATATTGACAGTCGTTAAAATATCATTATGATCAGTTATTCTCAGCACACAATGAAACATACTGTGTATTTATTCTAATAACTCATTACATATCAATGCAAAAACAAAAGAAAGTTGCTCTCAAATCAATCGACCGAACACAAGCCTGAATGAATTGTAGCTGATTTGCTCTTCCACACCCGTTACTTTCGTGTGCTTTCGAGACAAACCTAGTTCCTCTAGTTTTTCAGAAGTGAACACAACTTCATTCAAACCAAGGAACCCAGACAAAACGGATTCGTGTGTTCTTCATTTTTGAGCTTGCTTAGATTATTTTTACAAACCGTCGTAACTAGTCCCTCGCTATCAATATAAAGAAAATGCAATTGTTTTATTTTTACGACGTCAAGGTAATAACGTTAATTAAATACATTAACGTTACTTAAGACTTTACACAGTCGTTATCGAGTCTTTAAAAATTATAGCTATGATCAAAATATACGTACTTAAACTGATCGTCTCACCCGTCGAAAACTTTACATAAAGAAATGATTCATCTATTTTAATTTCTACTTCCAAATCTTCAGGTTCAGATGTCTCAATAAACAATGCACGTCTGCATCGTTCCAAAACCTTTTGGACCACTGTCGTCATTTTATATAAAATAAAATTACCTGTAAAATATCAATCCAGGACATAAGCCAACTATATTGGTATTCGTTTCAAATATTTTTCAGATTTGTTTATTCTTTCCACTATCTTATTTATGAAAGACATAAACATGCAGCGGTTAGCTGCGAAAGTAATGAGAAGACCACCAAGGTCGCCACCGCCGTCTTTTGTCTCACACTCATCACATTTTTTAGACAAAGGAACTTTTCTTTTTAATTTCCAAAAACAACTTCCTCAAAAGTATAAAAATTTCACTTCTCGTATTATTTTGGAAATTATGAACCGGTAAAACATGTGCACCTTACCTTGCTTTATATTACTGGCACAAAGCCTCGTTTTAAAATTGAACTATAGTTCAATCGTTCTCTTTTCTTTTTTTGAATGATATTTTTCCTACTTTCCTCGCACAGTTATAGCGTGCTGCTGGGCCCATAACCTTTTGACATATGGGTCATGGGTATGGTTTTATAATAATCAAGAAATACTTGTTAACTATCGTTTTATTTAAGAAAACAGTCGTGATCGATCTAAGCACGTCACCGCTCTCATTAATAAACAGTAGTTGTATTTAAGTTTCAGATGGCGCTAGAGTCAAAGGCGCTAAAGTTTAAATATTTCAACACCGCTCTATCGATTGCAAATGTAAAAAAAGGGCGTTTCCATTTAAAAAAACAAAGTTGAACTTCAAAAACTCATAAAGGTTAACTTCAAGGTCAAAATTAATGTTATAAAAATGTTATAAAAAATGTTATAGAATGATTATATCAATCGAATCTTCACACTAAAAGTAACTCATAGAAGGAGGACTTTCGACAATAGAATTTGTTTAAATATTTATTTTTGTGCAACAAACATTTATGAGTTTTTTTTTTTATAATAATTCATTGCGCTCAAACTATTGAATATTTTTAAACGAAATTTTGTACACATACTATTGAAAGAAAGCTCTTTCAGATAAAAAATATTCCGATGCTCAATAAACAATTTTTCCATATTTTTAATAACATTTTTATAAACAATTGGCATAATTATTAACTTCTCAATGCTCTAAACGTCTAAATCTTTGGTGGTACATGTAAAAATTATTCAAGACTGATAATCCGAAGAAAAATTTCACTGCCCGCCATTAATTTGCTCAGAAAATGTGTAATTGCGAAGCGCGCGGCTCGGGCCCACGCACAGTGGGTTAAAAAAATTTTCGCGAACAAATTGATATTCAGAAGCTATTTCTGAAGTGATGAATAGGCCAAAAATTACAGACAAATGTTACTTACTTAACCGATTTAGACATTCAATAATAATTAATGATTGTTTTAACAAATTTAATTAACAAATGCACTGTTTGGCTATTTTTAGAGGTAGAAACTTGGTTTTTTCAACATATCCAAGTGTAAATGACTAATTTTAAAACCTTTAGGGAGTTTACATAACAATAAACAATTTTAATTGTTAACAAAAATTATATAAACGAATTTTTAATAGCTTCGGTATTTTTTGAGAATAAATTGCATTTCTGTGATACATGAGCAACTTATTACTTAGCAGTGACTCTTTGCTATCAAGCATTAACGATTGATAATTGTTTCAACAAAAAAAATTAACAAATGCATTTCTTGGCTATTTATAAAACCAAAAACTCGGGGTTTTCAACGCATCTTACTGTTTATAATTAACATTTGAACATTTTTTTATCCTTTTAATTAATCGGACAGTTTATTTATAAAAAAAAGATTAAAAAGTTTGAAAGCTAAACAAAAATATAAAGTTTAAAAGTGTAAAAAAATGTTTAAATGTTAGATATAACAGTAAGATACGTTGAAAACAATTGGGTAAGTGACATTTGTCAGTAATTTTTGGCCGATTCATGAGAAAAAACTTCATTTATGTCATTGTAAATACCTGATATGGTCAATTGTTTTTTAAAATTTGTTTATAAAATAACAAATTATTTATAGTCTTTCATGAATTCAGTTAAAAATCGGTTTCTGTCTATAAATGATTCATATTTAGTGCGAATAAATTGACGAATCACTGTCAATCCCCATGAATCCATTTTCACCCACTTATTTGTTTATAACAAATTCAATAAATTTTAAAATAATTTCTAAGATATTGGACAACTTTTCTAAATAGTTACTCCATTGATTCTAGGTATTTGGGATTGAATACAAGTATTTCTGGAAACTGGGTACTCAAAAAATTAAATTTTTTTTTTATTTTTGTTATTAAATACACAAAAATCAATTTTTTTAAAAAATATGGATCGACAGTTTTGTGCGGAATTTTATAAGCTTTAATTATGTTATACGCGCCACTCGTGAAATAAACTAAAAATGAAAGATTTTCTATTTCTAGAAAATACTTTCATTTTATATATACGACACTTCATTGGAATTTTCCCAAACCAAGAGTCCAGAAGACGAGTCTTTTCCTGCAAGCGAGGAAATGATAAAAAAAAGGGTCTTCTCGCCCAAACACATGGGACTATAACTATCTTGTAAAAATTAAGTAATAAAAGAAGGTCTTCTCACCCAAACACATGGGGACCACAACTAACCCATAAAATTAAGATTTTAGTACGCTTGCAGGACCAACGAACCCAAAACTTTCCAATCATAAAAAACTCTAGAATCTTCTAGAAAATATGAAGGAAAAAGGGAAGAAGGGGATACCCCTTCCATGAAAACTTCATGGGGGTGGTACTC
>UCOH01008004.1:0-32178 GCA_900474275.1 Synergus japonicus | reverse complement strand
GAATGCAGTATTCCATTCTCGAACGAAACACATTGACATTCGTCATCATTTCGTGCGAGAAGTTTTGAAGGACGGAAGTATAAAGGTTGGTTACTTACCAACTGGGAAGATGATGGCCGACGTTTTAACAAAGGGACTTGGAGGTCCAAAACATCAGGAGCACATCGCTAGAATGGGAATTGGTCCCACTTAAAAATATACATACGCACGTTTGAGGGGAAGTGTAGAAATTGACCCCTGCATAATGACCACCCGTGCGTACAGGTTAGCATGGTAAGGTTGTCTATAAGCTGAGACGTACATTGTTGCCGGATCTTATGTTTTAGTTCGCTGTTGTAAGCTCTTCGAGCATGTGCTTCTTGTATCTCGTTCAACATTAATTAAAGTGTGTGTTTATTGCAATCGGTTGAGTTATCACTGAAGTGAATCCCGTTCCCACATATCCTCTACATGGGCAGACTAAGCTAGCAGTTGGATTTACTAAACCGTTAAGTAGATTTCAACCATCCAGTTATCATTCTTACTATAATAAAATATAATTCTCAAACCCTAGAATTTCCGCATCTCTATAACTTTTCTAAAAATCTTCGGGCCATATTGGAATTAGAATAAGTCATAAATCTCAGCAAATAATAAAGTTAAATTAAATCGTCACACCCTTTGCTCAATTTCCAAGGAATACTAAGGCAAACTAGGTATATGTTTATATTTATACTTAATTTACTTTACACATATAATCGCACGCTCTTAAAAAATCTTAAATGCCTCGGGTTTCGAACAATCACGTTTTTTTGCAATAACTTCCTTAACGGTGTTGGAGCATTTTCAAACCACTAAAAACTAATGTAGACTCACTGAAATCCGCCATTGTGTCCACATCTTAGTAATACGCGGTGTTGAGGCCGCAAAAATAATTTTTTCGAAGTGTCGTTTTTTTTTTATCGATAGTTTTTCGATTTTACGACAGGGGCTATCTGCTTATTTTCTGTAAAAACAAATTTGTTTGGCTAAAATGGGAATTTTTACAACTGTGGAGACGCGGGTTGAAGAGTGCGGGTGCAGAGCAGTACTTACATTTTGCCAACTCCCTGCTCAAGCAAAAAAGGCACAAAATTTCACTTCAAGGGCGCTTTACTCACTCAGAAAAATTTTGCGAATTTCGCTATGCACTGCAAAACCCGGGCACTTACGAAAATCGTGTAGAAAAATAAGTTTGATAAATTGCATACTAGACCTATACTAGTTACTTGAATAGTTACTAGACCTGTCAGCTGTTTCGCAGCGACCTCATTGACGATTACTACAAAGCATGGTCGGTAAGGCCGGTCACATACACTTTCGCATCAGGGTGCCGTTCCATGGATGGCCGAAAACGCAAAGCAGAAAGCAGAATCCTGAAAATAACTAGATCGCTAGTGAGGTATATTTTGTGAACGGGACTTAAGGGCATGTAATACTTTACCATAAGAGCAATTTAGTTTAACGAATTATACATTCATAATAATAAATATTTTTAGCTAATAAGAGTCAACAAACCTTCGTGTACATGAGAGGAAGGTCTATTGACTCTTATTCGCTAAAAATATTTATTATTATGAATGTATAATTGGGTAAGCTAAATTGCTCTTACGGTAGAGTATCACATGCCCTTAAGTTTCAAGGCGGATATTTCGGTTCCGCGTTTCGCATGTTTAAGTCGTGGGTTCTCTGACATCCTGCGTCATATAGGAAGATTTTCCAAATTCTCCATTCTTGTGCCTTCTTCGCTGTGCAAACCAGTTAAAAATAGTTAAAAGGGCAAATTGCCCCCGGAAAGTTTGCTTTACAAGCACACTCTATTAATTTTGAAATTATACAAACGGAACAAAACAGGTGGGTGTCTCATAAGATAGCCGGCCATTAAGCCAGCGTTGTTTCAAGCATGGGGTCTGTTGAAGATTCCGATGCCGATGTAGATGTAGACGACTATCTGAATGATGTAGATATGGATAATTCCCTAAACGTTAAAATCCTCAAAAGAATGCAGAATTGCGTAAATAGCCAAATAGGTTCTCAATTTGCTATCTCAAACTCTAACCTCATTTCTGAAAAAGACCTCTCTGCTGTAAAAATTTCAACTAAGAGACCGGCTGATGTCTCACTTCCACCTCCTAATTGCGGTAATTCTAAGGCTGGGCATACTGACTTAGTCAATTCTCCTTCTAACCAGGTAAATCCTAAACCTAAAAATATATATTCAAGGCATAATAAGGGTCCTTACACCGTCGAGATCGACTCCCTTTCCAATCCTCCAATCCAAACTATTTCTCTAGGGAAAATCCTCCACAAAAAATTCAGAGATGAAGTCATAGATTGTAGAAGAAAAGGTTTACCAGGTGTATAAGCTTAAATCCGCTGTTTGCTCAGAGATAGCGGTAGTGAACATATTTAGCTACAATAGAAACGTCATGCATTTTTTTTTGTGTGAATTCGACACCTGTCTACATAAATTAGTGCACATAGTCAGTTTTTTTATACAACATAAATTTTTCCTTGAGTAATCATGTCTAGTTTTGTGCCAGAAAAGAAGCATTTGCGGGAAGCTCTATTTTTTTGCTTCAATTTGAAGAAATCGGCTGCCGAATCACATCGAATGCTTGTGGAGGCCTATGGTGACAGTGCTTTATCGGAAAAAACTTGCAGAGACTGGTTTCGTCGGTTCAAAGACAGTCATTTTGACTTGAGTGACAAGAAGCGTGAAAATCGGCCCAAAAAAGTTGAGGACCATGAATTACAGGCTCTTTTGGATGAGGACGATACACAAACACAAAAAATGCTTGCCGAACAGTTAGGTGTTACTCAACCGGCCATTTCCATGCGTTTACATGCCATGGGAAAGAACAAAAAAAAATGGGAAAATGGGTACCTCATGAACTGAACGATAGGCAGATGGAGCGACGCCAAAACACATGTGAAATCTTGCTTACTAGACACAAAAGAAAGTCGTTTCTGCATCGTGAGGTGACTGGAGACGAAAAGTGGATTTATTTTGACAATCCGAAACGAAGAAAATCTTGGGTCGATCCCGGACAACTATCAACTTCTTTCTCAAGACCTAATCGCTTTGGACGTAAGACGATGCTGTGCGTTTGGTGGGATCAGCAGGGTGTCGTCTACTATGAGCTATTAAAACCTGGTGAAACTGTCGATGCTCACCGCTAACACCAACAACTAATCAAATTGCGCCGTACTTTGCGTGAAAAAAGGCCGGATTATGAAGAAAGATATGAGAAGCTGATTTTTCTTCACGACAACGCCCCATCGCACACGTCAAAAATGGTCCAAAACTACTTGAAAACACTCAACTGGGAGGTGCTACCTCATCCCGCTTATTCATCGGACCTGGCCCCTTCTGATTACCACCTATTTCCGTCGATGGGTCACGCGCTCGCTGAACAACACTTCGATTCGTACGAAGACGTCGGAAAATGGCTTGACGAGTGGTTTGCATCGAAAGATAAAGACTTTTTTTGGTGTGGTATACACAAATTGCCCGAGAGATGGGGAAAATGTATAGCAAGCGAGGGAAAATACTTTGAACAAAGTTTATTTTATTTTCTGCAAAAAAAAAGACTTTATTTTGCCTAAAAAACAGCGTATTTAAGCTTATACACCTGATAATGATAAACTAATTAGCTTATCAAGTGCTGACCTTGAAAGGGACAGCACCCGAAGCCGACGGTACTTTAGTGAACGAGTCACTCTTAGGTTCTAGACTAAATGTTCCAAATGCGCGAAATGTTTCAGGGAACGAAATGGGCAATGGTCTGAATAATATACCACGTAGTCATATAAACAATAGAAATCCGGTAAATCAGGTTAATGACAGACCACAATTAAATCCTAATAATCCACCGCCCGGTTTCGTGTTTCCCGTTCAACAGTCGCCATTTTACAATGTACCTCCGCCGTCAACAAGTAGTCCCGCGAGCTACGAGCAAGTGTTAGCGTTAATGCAACAAGTCATTCAGCAAAACATGACGCTAACACAACAGTTGGCTCAAAATCAAGGGTCACAACGTAAATTACACATAATGCCCGATTTCACGAAGACTATTGATAGTTTTAATGGTGAACAAGGTCCTCAAGAAGTCAAATTGTGGCTTGAACAAATAGAAACAGCGGCTTGCGTGAATAAGTGGCCGGAATCTTTCTTGATCCAAACGATTAAATGTAATCTGACAGGTGCTGCGCGAGCATGGTTTTTAGGCCGACAAAAGGAACTGACGAGTTGGAATTTGCTTCGAGAAGCTTTCTGTAGAACTTTCATGCCTGAAATCGATTTATCAGAAGCAATTATTGAAATGCAAAATCGCGTACAGAACTCGGACGAGACTTTGGCTTCGTATTATCATAATAAAGTAAAGCTTTGTAAAAACCTATCTCTAACTTTTCCTCAAATAAAAGAGAAAATTTTGTAAGGATTAAAGTCGCGAGAGTTAATGATAAGTGCATCTGCGGCACCACATGCTAACGAAGACGAGCTTCTAGAGGATCTCGAGAGGTTGGATAGAACTGTCAAAAATTATTATAAAAACCATACGCGAAGCGATAAAAGCGTAAAGTCGAGAACGGAAAGTAATAATAAAAACGAGAACGTTAACACGAAGACGGATAATAGTTTCGTGAAAAATAATGAAATACGCCCGAAACAAATGGGGTTCCCGTCGAGTAAAAATAACCGAAATGATAATCAGAGTAAATTAAAATGTTTTAATTGCCAAAAGTTCGGACACATGTCGCGCGAGTGCCCTGAACCGAGACGCGAACCGTTTTGTACTAAATGTAATAAAAAGGGACACGGAACTCGAAACTGTCTCTTCCATTAGAAAACCCGATTGTCAATACAATTGATAATGCGCTTAACGAGACTTCGCGTAAATATATTAAAACAATTAAAATAAATGAAAAAACAATAGAAGCTCTCATTGACGCGGGAAGTGTGGTATGCACACTCAAGGCTACAACAGTCTTGCGAGAAGGGTTCGATATAGAACGCAAAACGAGTGAACTCAGGGGATTCGGAGCAGAGGGTAACGTCGTCAAGTCAGTAGGCATAGTTCTCGGAGACATTGAGGTCGATGGCGTAAGGTGCCAAGATATTTCTCTTCGAATAGTTCCTGACAATGTGCAAGTATGGAACGCGATTATAGGTCGCACCTTAACGGAACAATCTAATGTCACATACTTGAAAGTAGATGATCAACTCATCTTTTAGGATTGAGCTAGCTTCGAATTGTTAAAAATCGCGTTGGAACAAGTTGAAGTACCGAGTCGCGCAATAACTCGAATCGAAAGAGAGCTTCAACCCGCTTCCATTAACTTTGTACAAACGTAGAGGGAAGATAGGTATAGAGGCGACAATGCCCACCAAACTTAAAACATGGACGCGGGAAGCGAGACGTCAGGGGATGGGTTTAGTTGTGCTCCCAACAGCGTGATGGCGCTGTTCCTTTTTGTCAGTACCTTACGGATGTAGATGATGTGCTTGGCTGTGTTAGTAGTAAGGGTCAAATGTGTACGTTGTGTATCTGGTAGATACCCACGTGCATCGGTAGTCAGCACCCGCTACATGAATGAAATTGTAAACGAAAGTTCCTTTTTCCTAATTCCTATTCCTTCTAGTCTGGTTTTTTGCAGACCGTTGAGTGTATCTGCTCATCATTTTGAAGTTCGAGCGTAGAGAAAGTCTTCGCTCTACGTTTCTATAGCTTCTAGCAAAGATTTTTTAAATTATTTTAACGCATTTAAATAATTTTAGATACATATTAAAAATACAATCATTTTTAATATATTTTTGATAAGATCAATCTTCTAAATCAGTAATATATGTAATATCATTATTAAAATATTGTATATTATAAAATAATATTTAAATAATATTTCTTCAAAATATTTTGTGATTCAAAGAAATTATTATAGAATTTTTCTCCTAAAATAAAATTTCATAAACAGCAGTATCATGATAATTCCAGAAAATATATTATATGTAATATTAATTGCGCCAGTATTCACAGAAAAAGGTAACCGAAAAAGCCTCTGTTACCTCGAAAAAAAATTTTTTAATAATTTTTAATAATTTTTAATGCCTCGAAAACAAATTTTTAGAACCAACAAAAATTCCTGACATTTTGAGCACTTTTTGTCAAATTCTCTCTGCCAAAAAAGGGATTAAAAAATATATAAAAAACTTTTTCTTTTAAATTTACCTTCAAGAGGGAAAAATTGAATGCAAAAAGTCCTATTCCTAAAGACACATAAATATCTTCTTCATTAATTTTATTAATTAATGAATTAAATATTAAAACAATTTTTGAGCAACGAAAAGCTTCAAGCAAGAAACTTGTTAATTACAGTACAAAGAAGTTTTTTCTGAAAAATTTTAGCCCAGTAGAATTATTATAATAATATATATAATTAATTATAATTATAAAATTATTATAATTATTATAATTATTCTTATAATTCATACAGCCAATTTTGAGCAACCAAAAAATTCAAGCGAGAAAGTTGTTAATTACAGTACAAAGAAGTTTTCTAAAAAATTTGAGCCAAATCGAATTAATATTGAAAAATTTATAATATATAAAGTTAGTTATTTAGTAAATAATAATTTAAAATATATACGTTTTTAATATAAATATTATACCTTTTCCCATCAATTGCAAATGGGAATCTCAATGGGAAATTTAGTAGCAGCTTCTCAAGAATACACAAAACTGTGAATTTAGTTTAAATTTATGGCATAAAAACTATTCATCATTTCGGACGAAATATGGATTAGTCCAACAATTGCAAGAGTTTATAGTGAAAGAAACTAATGCTGAAAATAAAAGACGTTTAAAAAAATTTCGTCACATTTAAATGTAATTAATTAAGTAATTAATTACTTATAATTAAATACGAGAAGTAATTAAATACTTCGTAAATCTTTCAAAAGTTCTAATCGTGCAGTAATAGTTATAATGACGTGCTCTACTTAAATTCTTCGATAGGTCGATTGGACCTATCTTTAACTCCATAAGACAGAAAGAGAGGTAGCTCACGTGTTTTTGTTAACCAGAAAGGGAAAGTAGACTATAACTGCGTCGGCTATGATCAAGTTTACTATGCATATATATAGTATATATAAGCTACCTGATTTGTCGTAAAAAGTTTTTTAAGCCCGTTCTTTTGGTTTCACACAATTTTGGTATTAAGTATTGTATCCAGAGTTTTTTTAATTACCATGTGTCACGGGTACGTTTAATACAAGAACAATAATAATTAAAATACGTATAATTTGATTATTATTGTTTATTCACTTTAAAGGTTTACAGAAACTTAGGAGGCACGAAAGGTCCGTCGTAACTAAGACATAACGTAACACTGACTTATCCTGCCTACAGGGTGGCCCTGTAGGCCCCTTTTCGGGTCTCGACCACAGTAGTGGGAGTAAGGACTTATCTTAAAGTAAATACATAATACGCAGGGCGTTACACGCCCCATTTTAGACAAAAATTAGTCTCTAATTTTTAATCCTAAGGTTCCTAGGTCTAACAAGTGCAGTTTGTTCAAGTACCTGAACTGTTGGTTCTGCACTTGACGCAGCAATTGGTGTATGAGCAGTGAGCGGTACAATAGGCGATATATTTGTGTGAGGAGCTGTGGTTACTGTTGTGTTTACACAAAATAGCTTAATACAAAAATTTTTCGGAATTAGTTTATGGATGCAACGAAAAAGTCCCAACCTATAACCTAAATATACAAGAATAATTCCTATAGACGCGTACCCTATATATCTTAGGATGTCCATACTTGTTTCCATCACAGAATGTCTTCTCCTATCGTTCCTAATAGTTTTCATAGAGGATTCTATATCGCCTAGAATTGTTTTAAATTCGTTGATCTTAGCATGCGTTAAAGTTTCCTGTATTGCTGGATGGTTGTCCTTTAATAAATCTAATTCGGACACTTCGAACGGTAGTGTTACATTTTTCTTGTAGAGGATACTTTCCCTAATTGATGCCGAGCTTGATAACTTTAACATTGATTTCGGTGTTTGTATTATGCAGTCGATTCGTGCTACAAGGGTGGCAGAGTATAACATAATTACTTCGGTGTGACCGTTACATAAGACATTAATTTCTAAATTTTGTTCGGGTATTAAAATGTACTGGTTGTCGTTACACAAAGGTATATAAACTAATTTCTGTATTTGAAAAACTGAAATTTGGTATACTTTGCTATCAATTTCTTTCACTTTTGCCCGAAAAAATTCGCTTTCACACAAGTGTATTTCGCTCAGAAAATAACTAGGCTGTATTCGTTTACATATCTTAACGTTACCTAAACTTCTACAAGCTCTCATCAAAGACATATCACTCGGAACATAGAAACTCTTGATAAGAATTATTTCGTGTGCTGGTATAGCGGCTATAAATGTCTTTTCGTTGGTTTTGGGTATTGGGATAAGATGTAGACAAGACAGGGTTTCGGTTTCAAGGATAGGTATTTGTAAGGAGTACATTAGTTTTGTTGTTAATCTGCCATCGGAGGACACAAATTTAACGAGCAAGATTAACCAAATGATCACCATCTGAAAATTTAATATTGCTCTTTAAGGCGGTTTGCGTGGACGATGCTACGCTCGTTATTAAATAAGATCTCGTAATTATTGCTGGGTAGGTCTCTAACAATTGTGGCTGAGCCTTTTCATTCGGGACTGAGTTTGTTTTCTTTGGTGTTCAGCACTTTAACTAGATCGCCTGGTCTGAATATTCTCTGGGGCAATGCTATTCGCGAGTCTTGTTGTCTCTTATATTTCTCCTTGTTGGTTTCAATGCGTTCCTTTGCTTTATTGATATAATGTTCGTGTCGTTCTTGCCATAATTTAATCAATTCTGGATATTTCAAGCTTGGCGTGGTGGCTAGGGCTGATGGTATATTAGCATTTCGACCAAACGTTAGTCGAAATGGACTAAATCCTGTGCCTTCGTGAGTTATGGTATTGTAAGCCATACAGAGGAATTTAAGAGTATCTTCCCCTACACTACGTGTAGATCATGCATTGCAGTTTTTATCAGATCTTTTATAGTTGCATGAGTTCTCTCTAGGGCTCCATTGGATTGAGGGTGGAAGGCTGTGGTTTTTACGTGCCTGATTTTAAACAGACTTTCAAAGTTCTGAACTAGTTCGGACATGAAATTCTGTCCCTGATCTGTTAAAATGTGTTTGGGTGATCCGAATATGTAGATATAGTGATCAAATAGATTTTCAACTATGGTCTCTGATGTGACGTTCTTTAGTGGTATGAGGGTAATGTACTTTGTCAACATATCCTGTATTGACAAAATGTACTCGTTCCCTTTATTCGTCATAGGAAGGGGACCGAAAATATCCATATCAATTTTATCGTTGGGATCTGTTGGCGTATCGGGAATTATTCCTTCGACCTTTCTTTTAATTCGCGTCAGCTTTTGAGTCTGGCATACGCCGCAGGACTTAACGTACTTTATAATGTCGTCCTCCATATTGGTCCAAGTACCCAACTCTCTCGCTCTGGCGATGGATTTGTTTTCCCCAAAGTGTTGCGCCATGATAGATCCATGACTTTCCACTATGATCTGTCGCTTTTCTTCTTCAGATAATTCAGTAGTCGAACGGTAGCAAGTATATACCTTTAGTTGATGATACTTTTGACACGTGAAACTGATGAGTGTCCGCAATTTAACTCGCTCGGTACTGGTTATTGTGGGATCGTTAAAGTGAAATCTGAGGGTTCCAAGTTTTCGTCCCAAACTCTGCAGGGCTATCAGGTTGATTGCATTCAACCATTTGGTCTCATGATAGTTTCCCATACTTATCACATCGGGCGAACTCAATTCCCGTTTACACAACTGTCTCCAAAGCTTACCAGTGGCGTTTGGTTTTTCAACTTCCCTTGTCTCAGTTGGTTGGGAAAACCATCGGTAATATTCATTCTTTAGCTTTTTCTCTTCTTCATTAGTTTCACTATTCGTAGATTCGTCTTCCAAAGGTGGTAGTGGTTGAACTTCTATTGGTGTCGGGATTCTTACTGGCTGTTCGTTAGGTGGTTCGGGCGTTACCAAGTCTCGTTCCTGCGAGTCGTCGTACATTTCGATGTCGGGTAATGCTGCTTCAAGGTAAATGATGGGAATGTTCGAAGGCCCTGGTATCGGGTCGTCCTGGATTGGAAATATCCGAGACAGCCCGTCGGCAGCTTGATTTTCTGACCCTTTCTTGTACTCAATCTTGTACTCGTATTCTTGTAGTTTTAATCTCCATCTCATCAGTCGGGATGAAGGGTCTGTCAATATTTTGAAAGTTCTTCCCAATAGATATTGTCGTAATCGCCTCACTGCCCACACTATGGCTAGGAGTTCTTTTTCAGTTGTGCTATAACTTAGTTCAGGAGCGTTTAATGTCCTTGAAATGTAATAACATGGATGTCCCTCCTGAGACAGCACGGCTCCTAGTCCCACTAGGGACTCTTTTGAGTAGTCTGGGTATCTTAATACTGGGGAGGAACACAGTGCCGTTTTGAGTGTATTAAAAGCAGTCTGACACTGAGGTGTCCAATGAAAATGGTTTTTTTCTTTTGTGAGTTCTGTTAAGGGCTTGGCAATAGTGCTCTAATTCTGTATGAATTTTCTATAGTATCCCGATAACCCGAGAAAACTTTTGACGTCAGTCGGTGTTTTTGGCTGTCTAAATTCCATAACCGTCTTGATCTTATTCGGATTAGGTTTTACTCCATTCGGGGTTATCATGTGTCCCAAATACTCGAGTTCCGGTTTCAGGTACTCGCACTTATCTGGTTAAAGTATCAACCCAGTTTGTCGCAGTCTTTCAAGGAGGATGACAAGGTTCTTGTTGTGTTCCTCTAGGTTTGATCCAAATACAATGATGTCGTCCAAATATGCGAAACATATTTTTCCAATCAATCCTCGTAAGGCGTTATCTATCATCCTTTGGAACGTTGCTGGCGCGTTTTTCAGTCCAAACGGCATACGTTGAAACTCAAAATGTCCGTCTGGTGTTGAGAAGGCTGTATACTTCCTGGAATCAGGGTCTATAGGGATCTGATGGAATCCTGAACTAAGGTCAAATGCTGAGAAAAACTTGGCTCTCCCCAGTTGGTCCAAGATATCTTCAATCACCGGTAGGGGATATGCATCCTGGTCCGTACATTCATTGAGTTTTCTAAAATCAATGACTATACGCCATTTATTTTTACCTGATGCATCGGCTTTCTTTGGTACCACCCATATAGGTGAATTGAAGAGTGAGTCGTAGTCTTTTATAATGCTCTTGGCGAGTTGATCCTTAGTCTGCGCGTGGATCTCCTTCTTGTGGCACTCTGGTGGTCTATAACTCTTAATGTTTATAATTTTATCCTCCCTAAGTACAATTTTCTGTGAAGCAGACCCATTGCAAGGTAACGGATCCCCTTCTAAACAATATATGTCGTGGTATCCGAATATTATTTTGCCAATGGATTCTTTTACTTCACTTTCCAGGTGATCCAAACGGGAACAATTTAATACCTTCTGGGTTCTATCGAAGAGTTCTTGTTCCGTTATATATCGCACGGGATCTTCCTGAAATTCAAGTTTGGTTGGCCTAATGTCGAATTCGTGGGTCTGGTATGTTTTATATTCAGAGGTAGGGTTTGATAAGGGTATTTTTATATTCTGGTCTGTTATCCTGTAAATAGAGTCCGGTAAATATTTGTTGTTTATTAGAACCGCGTTTTCGTTATTTGATTGGACCTGAAATTTAACTAACTGCATGTTATTTGGCGGTATAATTATACCGTCATCTATCAGTTCATGCTTCGAGTTGTTCAAATACAGGGCATTATTGGTGAGATTGTACCTGTACTGATGTAAAAAGGGTAATCCCATTATGCCATCTTCCGGTATGGGAAAATCTTGCTGGACTATATGGAAAGTATGTGGTGTTCCTAAATAGTGAATAACTACCTCGTAGTTAGACTCACGTGGATCACGTCGCATAAAGAATTTCTTAACTTTTGCGATTTTCTTCACGCATTTGGGAACGTGTTGTGTCTTCAGCAGATTTATAGAAGATCCTGAGTCGACTAATAATCTAATATCTTACAATCCATCTGCTCGAATGAGGACTGATTGTAGTCTTCTTCCGGATATTGCAGATACTCGACTTGAAGGTTTTCCTCTTCGGGTGCTTTGTTGCAGGGGGAGTCCATGGTTTGGCGGGTTCTCGCGTGAAGGTCTATATGCGTTGGGTACGTTAATATGGGTTGGTTTTTGTGTTAGTGAGTCGTTAGGTCGTGCTGGGGTTGACCTTGCCATGACAGGTACTCTATTCCTTAATCTCTCCCGATGACAGGCTTCGGCTTCCATGGAATCCTGAATAGCCTGAGCGAACGTGGCTGGCCGCAGGGGTCGTACTTGTGTGCTTATTTCGTCAAGCAAGTTCATTATGTACCTTTTTATAGCAGTACGCTCTTCTATTTTAAGGGCTATTCTTCTTTCTGTAGGTCGCTGATGTTCAGCTTGTATGGCGTAATTAAGTTCGTTCAGTAATTGTCTAAATTTCAAACTATAATTCTGAACGGTGTCGTTGTTTTGACGACAATTTTCCAGCCGGCTTCTACACAATTCTATTGAGTTAGTAGGGGCTAAATTTGTTCTCAAAATGTTAAATAGATCGTCATATGTATTTATTGTCGCGTGCCTAATTGATCTTTTGGCATGATCTGTAATTTTCTCTGCAATTATAAAATCAAGTAAAAGTTGAGGTTGAGAGCAACGCATATGAGCTCTCTTTATGCTCCTGATAAAATCGTGCACGCCCATGTCGTCGCGCCCGTTGAGAACCTCTATCGTTCTTAAGATGTCTTTAGCAGGTATAAGTTGTGTTAAGGGTTCGTGGGTGGTGAGTCTGGTATGCAAGCCATGTGCCGCCGAGGCTTGCATCGTTGGGCCATTCCCGGAATTTTCCGAAATTTGTCTAGCCGACCGATTGTTTGCCTCGCCGCTATCTGAGAACTCTCCATCTGGTTCTTGGGCGGAAGTGCTATCATCCTCGGTCAACAACGCGCCTCTTTTCTCGGCAAGTAACTTTATTTCGCCGGCCCTTTTCCCATTCTCCTTATTTAAAAGTTGAATACTCTCAACTAGCGTAACTTGCCCAACCTGTAGTTGTTTCAGTTGATCAATTATCAGCTGAAAATCGCTTACTCTGGATAATTGAGCTTCTTTTGGCTCGTTTGACATTTTTCCGTTTTTTTTTTTTTTTTTTAAATTTAATGTATTCTTTAAAGGAAGGGGGAGAAATGAGAAAGGGATCTCACGCAGATTTTCGCGGTCAATTTTACCCTAAAATTATTCTTTTTCGCTATCGCGTTACAAAAATCGTTCGTTTAATTCTAAGCAATCGTAGAGTATAGGTCGCAGATAGAGCCTGAAAAATGAAAACTCGCCAGATCCAGGCAAAAGCAAAAGCTTCATACTACTTACACTATCAAGCATGTACCGTTAGCACACTTTCTATATGTGAGTTATAGGGGTGGGGTCGGTGAGGGTAGGTTTAGTTGTTCTGCCCAGAGCGTGAGGTCGCTCTTAAAAATTCATATTAAAACAGCGCCATCACGCTGTTGGCATGATTTATGGAATTAATAATGTACCTGATTTGAATCCGAGAAAAAGCCCTGTAAAAGCCGACGAGGTAATAATTGGTGAGAACATTCCGAAAGCTCAACGTGAGTCTTTAATTGAATTGTTGAATGAGTATAGGCATTGTGTAGCTCAGAACTTAATGGAGTTAGGGCATACGAAGTTAATTGAAATGGATATTGTCGAGAAGCCAGGAGCCGTTCCTGTTTGTTCCAAACCTTACCGCGCGACGCGAGAAGAACGCGAAAAGATTAAAGAGATAGTTGATGGTTGGAAAGAAGCGGGAATAGTAACTGAAACGTCATCCCTATATGCGAGCCCCGTCTTATAATACGTAGGAAAAATGGAAAGCTACGATTAGTAGTGGATTATAGACGTCTAAATAGTCAGACTGAGAGGATTCAGTATCCTCTGCCTAATATAGACGAATATCTCGAGGCGATATCTGAGGCAAGAATTTTCGCGACTCTAGATCTGGCGAATGGCTATTTACACCTTCCGCTCAAACTGGAAGCAGAGTCATAAGACTGCGTTTATAACGCCAGATTGCACAGGCGAATTTACTCGCGCTACGTTTGGGCTTATGAACGCCCCCTTTTATTTCTCTAAACTAATGGAGTTAGCGTTAGGTCAATATAGAAACAGGATTCTATTACTGTATCTGGATGATATACTGATTTTTGGTAAAAGCTGGGAAGAGCTCGTCGAGCGAATAAAACTGATACTGTACGCCTTGATGAAAGCTGGATTGACTCTGAACCTTGAAAAGTGTCGATTCGGGCTGGAAAAAGTAGAATTTTTGGGTTTTCAGATTAGTACTAGCGGAGTCGAACCAAGCGAGGGCAAGGTTCCTGCGATAGAGGAATTTCAGATACCGAGAGATGTCCCGGCGGTGTGACGATTTCTGGGGCTAACGAGCTTCTTTCGTCGTTTCGTGCCAAGCTTTTCAAAAATAGTCGAGCCGTTAACTAGTCTTACTCGGAAGAACGCGATCTTCAAGTGGACAACGCATCAGGAAGATGCGTTCCATGAATTAAGAAGGATATTGACCACGAAACTTATCTTACGAGTTTATTCTCCAACTGCGGAGATAAACTCGCATACAGATGCGAGTTCGTTAGGCCTGGGAGCTATGCTCATGTAAGGGGAAAATCCACAGGATCTTCGGCTGGTCTATGCAATTAGCCGTCGAACATCGGAGGTCGAGACAAACTACCCGTAGAGTAAGCTAGAGCTTCTTGCCGTGGTATGGGCATGCGAAAGATTACGATCATTTCTACTTTCAATTAGGTTCACTGTGGTAACAGATTGTCAGGCTTTGGTCTTTCTAAATATCGCCAAAACTAAATACCCGCAAGTTTCGTGATGGGCGTATACCATAAGCGAGTACGAATTCACGATTAGACACCGTAAAAGGGAGCAGATGAGGCATATGGCTGCACTGTCCCGAGCTCCTATATCCGAGGAAAACGCGCAAAATTTCGAAAAGCAAGAAGTGTTCACGATATCGACAAGGGAAGACGAAATTCTCTTACACCAGAAGTCGGACGGTAGGCTAAAACGATTAATCCAAATCTTCGAAAAACCGGATAGGGACAAGACTAAAAATGAACGCGGTGCGATACGCGACTATCAGTTTGAAGGGGGTTTGTTACATCGAGTAGTCAAGCGCGATATCAGGGAAGTGCGATTATATGTAATTCCTGCATCCATGAGAAAAGCGTTAACCATCCATTACCATGACTTAGCTAGCCATCTAGGGATCGATAAGGTTCTCGCGAGAATGCGAGAACCTTATCGTCGGTGACTATTAAAAGGTTCAACAAGATTGTTGATCAATTTGGAGCGCCAAACAGAGTAATCTGTGACAGGGGTACGAGCTTCACCTCAGACGCGTTTCGTAGTTACTACGATAAACACGGAATAAAATTAATATTTAATTCTAGTAGACACTCACAAGCTAACGGTCAAATCGAGCGAGTAAACCAATCGATCTTAGCTCCTTTTCGAGCAGGTGCTTGGGAACAAAACGAATCCCAATGGGACGTTAGGTTGAGACAAATCGCGAGAGATATTGATTGCTCGAATAATAAAACCACCGGTAAAGCACCCTACGAGGCTTTATATGGGTATCTACCTAGATTCGAAGAAGGATTGATTAGGGAATTGATCGAGAACTGTGAAACCTATCGAGATCCGATAGAACTACGCGAAGAAATAACAAAAGATATAGAAAATGCTCAAAAGGAATTTAAAGGAAGGTATGATGTACGAAGAAACGCTGGGGTAAAATTCGAGAGAGGGGACATTGTCTATGTTAGCGTAAACCCTACTGCTACTGGGGAAAGTACTAAGTTGCAGTCTTGTTACCGAGGTCCGTATGTAGTCATTAGAATAATTCCGAGTGATACTTACGAGATTCAGCCTATTGTGGAATGACGTAAATTAAGATTTCCAATAACAGCACATGTGAGCCAATTAAAGATATGGTGAGGTTCCAGAATGGACGAAATCGAAAGAAATGAGATAGAAAGCGACTCCGAAAGTGACAGCAAAAATCATATGATCGAGAACTCTTACGAACCGGATTGTGACAATAATTTAAACCATGATACTTTAAGTACGCGCATTAACGATGTAGCGATTAAACAACGACAAAAACGGACAATACGAAAACCTGCTTACTTACAAGACTATGTGAATTAAATTCATTGTTAAAAGAGATTATAAGTTAAGTAAATAATAAGAAAATGTGAAAGTAAGCGAAAGAGTATCTGTGTGATAAGAAATTTTGTATTAAATACAATTTGTATTGTTCCTAGATTCTAAATGCGATTCTAATTGCGATCATCGATGTGTAAATCTTTCATTCATGAGTTGGTTGAGTTGTAAAAGAGCCTTCGACTGTTACGAATGTTTAATTTTCAATTTTTGAGCTTGAGGACAAGCTCTAGTTAGATTAATCGAATATTAGAAGTTAATATCTACTCAGCGTGTGAACTAAACTTTATGTGAGTAATGCGTGTGGATGTAGCTTTAGATGAGATATGTGAGGAAGGGAGAACGAGAACGAAAGCGCGGAAGAATATTATTAAATTAAATATTAAAAATATTAAAGTGCGTACGAAGATGTCGCCTATAAGTACGCTGTTATAAAAGTATTTAATAAACCACTTTACTAATTTCTTAATTTGAAGTACGAAGTACTTAAACCTTGGTTTTTTCAATCACAGCTAGAAAAAAGAAGTGACATAGTCAGTGTTTTCCGCCTTAGAAACAACCACTATGCTCTTGCCAGCAATTTAGCTAGGGAAAACTTCGTCGAATCTGGTGAATGTCCCTGCGGAAACCTCGACGAGGGATATTAATCATGTCTTATGGGCTTGTCCCCGCTTCGACGAACAAAGAAAGTTACTTGTTAGAGCTTTAATTAAAGAAAAAAAGTTTCCTCCATTCTGCATGGAGAGTTTCCTTCACGATTCTCACGGTTCCGCTTGCTTTTCTATCCTCAAATTTCTTAAAAGTTGTGATCTACTCGTATAAATATCTACCTACAACTCTCCTAATGCTTCGCTTCTATATGCTATCTATTGTAATAAACAAATTACACATACACCTCATGCTTTAAACTACACACGCTTTATGGCATATGAGCCCCACAAATGTTGTGATAATATTTACTTGGACACAACAAATTTGAATCTTCTCGCCTATTGTTACTACACGACTAAAGCTCCACTTATACGAAAATCATGAAGAAAACAAACTTTAATCGCTATGGCCGAATAGATCATGCTGTTACCAGCAGGGGACTTCAACATGCGGAAACAATCGATGTCTCTGATCTAGTGCTAAGAACACCAACCCAAGGAAAGAAAAGAAAGAAAGAAAGATGTTTAAGTCGTTTAAGGGCATGCTCTGCCCCATGGTTTGTGAAAATTTTTTTTCGAAGTCACCACGGCCAAACGAAATGATATATCGCTTTCAAACTTTGGGATATGGAAAATGAGACACTAAATTGCGTTTAAAAATTTAATTTGAGTAGTAATTTTGAAAAAAAGCTAAGTCGGTAAGGTAGGGATCGGATTTTTTTCAAAATTACTACTCAAATTAAATTTTAAAACGCAATTTAGTGTCTCATTTCCCATATCCCAAAGTTTGAAAGCGATATATCATTTCGTTTGGCCATGGTGACTTCGAAAAAAAATTTTCACAAACCACGGGGCAGAGCATGCCCTTAAAATCAAAATAGTGAAATGAAAGGTTTTGATTTTTTTTTCATTCCTGTAGTGTTTGCATATAGTAGTCAGAACAAAGATACTAGTATACTAATATTATTAGTAATATAATATTAGTTAATATATTAGTACTAATAAACTAAAATCTTTGGTCAGAGTTTTATGATGCACGAGAATCGCAAAAGTGTGCCGGTAAGTACATATTTACTTATAACTTTAAAATTGTCATTTATAATTATTTTTATAATTGTCCTTTGTTTTAAAGTTAGTCAAGAAATTTTGTCTAAAGATTTCAATATATTTTTACGATTCTTAAAAGATTTAGTATAATTTAAAAGGATTTCAAAGGCTGTATACAGACTTTAAGGCTTTCTAGAAATTTGTCGATTTTTAAAAGGTATTTTGTGAAATTTTTATGAGATTTTTAATAATTTTAAAAGACTTCAAGATATTTTTCTAATTTGAAAAATATTTTTAGGAATATCAAGGACTTTTAAGATATTTTAAAAGTCTTTTAAGAATTTCGAGGAATTTTAAAAGATTTCTAATACTTTTAAAGGATAGAAAAAAGTTTTAAATACTATCGTAAAATTTTAAGAATTTTTTGGGAATTGTAGGAGATCTTAAAGTTTTTAAATAAATTTTGTCAAGAGATTTCAATAGATTTATAAGAGATTTTACCGAATTGTAAGGAATTTTGACGATTTTTAAGTGATTTAAAGCGAATTAAAGGGTTATTCTACTTTATACGCTAAAAAAAGAGCTCTATTTGAACATTTTTTTTGAGTATATTATGAACGATATGGAAATAAATATTTTTAGGTATGATAAAACATGTATTAAACTACATAAACATTTTTTTTTATTAACTTTATTCAATGTTTATATCAAGAATAATGATTATGCGTACACTTCTCAAAATCAAAAGGGTAAACGGTACCAGAGATATCTTGGTAACGGCTAGCTGAAAAAAAAACCAAAGTGGGTTTGCTTCAGTATTACTAAAACTAGGTCTGTTGCCTATAATAATTAATATTTATGAAAAAATAACAAAATGGCGGACACAAATTTTTAAAAAATGCATTTTTTTCACTGTTTTTTGGTTTAAAAAATTAGTAAAAATATTATTTTTTAATATATTGTAGGCAACAGACCTAGTTCAATATGTGTAGAATGTGTGGTTTAAATTTTATAAGGATCGGTCAAATAGTTTTCATAAAATCCTTGGTACCGTTTTAAAAATGCGTTTAAAACACTAACAATGCAATAAAATAAATAAAAAACAATTTTTTTTACGTATTTTAAGACATGTTTTATCATACCTAAAAATATTTATATCCATATCCTTCTTGACATACTCAACAAAAATGTTTAAAAATAACTCTTTTTTTTAAGCGTATAAAGTAGAATAACCCCTTAAAGAGATGTTGATGATTTATCAGAGATTTTTTGAAATGTTAAAGGATTGCATAGAATTTGATGAGCTTTCTAATAATTTTAATGAAAGTTAAAGAATATATAGGAAATATTATCATATAATAAAAATAATCTTAAAAAGTTTTTGGGAGTTGTAAAAGGTTTTCACGAATTTTAAAAGATTTTAAGGGATTTTAAATCTTGATGTGAAATTTCGAGTAATTTTAAGAGATTTCAAAAGGTTCCAGAGAATTGTAAAGGACTTTAAAAAATGTTAAATGTTATATGATAAATAAATTTGTGACACCACTCTTTTAAGATAGGATAGGAAGAGTTTTTGGGGGTATTGAAAACGGTAAACTGTATAAACTTCAAAGTTCTTTTACATTATCTTTTTGTTTAACAGATATTATCTTTCTGTTTTCAGCCCAACATCAACAAATGTTGGAATTGCGGGTGGGTTATCCCAACATGTCAATTGCAAAACCTTCTTATCCCATTCGTGCTTCGCGGATTTCAATGAGGAAACTCATTTGATAATCGTAAGCGCGGATGGGGTTGTCAGCATGAGTGAGTATAAATAAATTTATATATATTTATTATCAGTTATTATATTTTTCACTTTAGTTAAATTCTTAACGGAAAAAATCATATTATTTTAATTTACTTTGCCTGTGTTCTTCGATTATGTTATACATTTTAGTTATTCATACCCATGCTATGTTTGTTTCAGCCCCATTGGTCAAAGGAAAGAGGAAGCAAATTGAGGAAATTCGTTTGATCAATGAGATCAAAAGAACACCTGCTCTTTACAGAAGAAAGGATAAATACAACGCTTCTGTACCAGAGAGGCAGAAGATGTGGGAGGATATTGCAACAATTATTTCCCGGTAAAATAAATTTATTTAAGGCTGTTGCAGGAAAGTCGAAAAAATGGTGAAATTTGAGAGTACACTTTAGTCTGCAGGGCAAATTTTTTCGACTTTTTGCTGCCACAGGACGGATTTTTTAAAAGTTTTTTCAAGTCCTGAAGGGAAAGCAGGCTCAAACTTAGTGGACTTGCTTTTTCGATTTTTGATTAGAGGAAAATATTGGCGTAATTCAATAATTTTACTTTGTGTATTTACCGATGTGTCTCACATACACATTGACAGCAATGGACAAAATAGCCGGCGTCGTTGAATACACCAGGTAAAATTATTGAATTACGTCGATATTTTCTTCTAATCAAAAATTGAAAAAAGCAAGTCCCCTAAATTTGAGCCTGCTTTCGCTTCAGTACTTGAAAAAACTTTTAAAAAGTCCTTCCTGCGGCCTCAAAAAGTCGACAAAATTTGCCCTGCAAATTAGAGTATTCTACAGATTTCTTGACACTCTTGCAACATCCTTAAAAATGAAAAATACATTTTTAATAAATAACCTCTCTTATTGCGATACATTGTGATAATGTACATTTTTTTGCTTAGGTCGTTTTGCGGAAAATTTGAAGGCTGTGTGGAAGAATCTTAGAAATCAATTCAATCGACATGACAGTAAGATTTCGTCATGTCGATTTGATGCGATTTCTAAATGAAGATGGTGTTCGGTACGCATAATTTTTTTTTTTTTATTTCTAAAATATAACTATTACAGAATGTTAGAGTTAATGTTACGTCTTTTTGTAGCAATAGATCGCTGGAAGCTGCAGGTACTCTCGAGCAGCAAACTTCAGAGGATACTGTAGCCGAAAACACAGAGCAGCACCCCGACGAAGTAGAGCAGCCCGACAAAGAAATAGCATCTGGTTCATCAAGGCTCGTATTTTATACAAAAAAATTGTGAGTATTATATTAATTTCAATTAAAATATTTCTTATATTATAAATGATACTTTTTTATACGAAAGGAATGCTCCAGGACCTTCGACACTTGATTTTCACTTTTTATTAAGATCTTTATTATTATTACACTCTGGCTTTATTTATTACAATATATTGTTATTACACACGAAAGAAAAAAAAACATAACCTTTCATTTCACTGTTTTGAATTTAAACGACTTAAACATGCGAAACGCGGAACCGAAATATCCGCCTTGAAACTTAAGTCCCGTTCACAAAATATACCTCACTAGCGATCTAATTATTTTCAGGATTCTGCTTTTTGCTTTGCGTTTTCGGCCATCCATGGAACGGCACCCTGATGCGAAAGTGTATGTGAACGGCCTTACCGACCATACTTTGTAGTAATCGTCAATGAGGTCGCTGCGAAACAGCTGACAGGTCTAGTAACTATTCAAGTAACTAGTATAGGTCTAGTATGCAATTTATCAAACTTATTTTTCTACACGATTTTCGTAAGTGCCCGGGTTCTGCAGTGCATAGCGAAATTCGCAAAATTTTTCTGAGTGAGTAAAGCGCCCTTGAAGTGAAATTTTGTGCCTTTTTTGCTTGAGCAGGGAGTTGGCAAAATGTAAGTACTGCTCTGCACCCGCACTCTTCAACCCGCGTCTCCACAGTTGTAAAAATTCCCATTTTAGCCAAACAAATTTGTTTTCGCAGAAAATAAGTAGATAGCCCCTGTCATAAAATCGAAAAACTATCCATAAGAAAAAAGGACACTTCGAAAAAATTATTTTTGCGGCCTCAAACACCACGTATTGCTAAGATGTGAACACAATGGCAGATTTTAAGGTATTCCACAGATCTTGCTATTTTTCTGTGTTTGTTTACATTTTTTCGTCAAATGCTGCAACAGGCTTAAAAATAGACAAAATGATTAGTGGGTTAATTTTAAGTAATATCTTGATAGTTTTTAACTTACTTAAGGCTGATGGAATTTGAATATTTTTCTCACGTAGAAAAACTTAAATCCCAGGGGCTTAACAATAACTGGGTTAAGACACCCAGACAATAATTCAAGTATACCTACATGCAATATGCATGTATGTCGAAATTATTAGGAGGATAATACAATTCCACAATAAACACACTTTTTGAGGGGTTTTAATCTGTTCTTTTTCTTTTTTAATTGATTTTTAATGTGTAGGGAGGCTCCCGACACCCACTGTTTTGAAACGCTTGTTGCACGTCTATCTAATTCTGTCAACTTTTCATGTGGACTTGAAATTTTGGAGCCAAAGGCAAAAAAGAGAAAATTTAGAGGTTTTTGATTTTTTTTAGGGCGCTTGATGATCAGTTGTTATTCGAAAACTCACTTTTATAGTTACAAAATAGCAAGTAATTACTTCCTGTCAGAAACGGCGGACATTTTGACTTAATTCCATGATGGAAGAAACTAAATATTGATTCCTGCTGGAGATATTCTGCAATTGATTGTAATCTGGCGTGCGATTCAAAATTTAATTAAATTGACCAATGGGAGAATTTCTCTAGCAGGAAGCCAACACGTGTTGCGCGCACACCCTGGTAAAAAAACCTATTAAAAAAATATTAAAAACGTAATAGGTTTAGTAATTTATTAGGTCCAAACGACTTTCTATTAGGGTTTTGTTCCAGGTTTCTAAAAGGCATTCTATTCGTTTCTGGTTGGTTTCTAATAGATTTTTATTAGGTTTCGTTCGGGGTCTAATAGGACAAAACATTTTTAGTAGGTACTAAGAGTTTTCAACTTGGTTTTGTTAATCAGGTTTTATTCGACATTGTCATAATTCTAATTGGATTCTAGAAGCTTTTTATTTAGAATTTATTACTTTTGAAAGAAGTTCCGATTAGGTTCCTTTTCGAAAAGATCTAAAAGGAATCAAATAGATTTTTAAGTTATTTGTATTTCGAGTTTAAAAGGTGTTCAGTAATAATTTCTATTTGGTTTCAATTTTCTTTCTATTTGGAATTGATTTGTTTTAAACAGGTCCTGATTATGTTCTCTTTCGGAATTATCTAAAAGGAATCAAATAGGATTTTTAAACCCATTTAGAATCTGAATCTTGGACTTAGTCAGATTAGAACACATGATTCTTATTAGTGCATTACCCAGTGGGCAAAGAATTGAAAGAAGTTTTTAGAGTGTCATAAAAACGTCCTATGTCAGGCCAAAAAACGTCCAATGTTTCAAAGACGTTTTTAGGACGTTCTAAAAACTTCTTTCAATTTTTTGCCCACTGGGTAGTTCCTAATAGAATCTATTAAAAACAGAATTCTAGACTTGGTAGAATTTTGTGTAAAACAATGACTAGTACAAAACTTTTAGGCCCACGTAGAATCAGATTCTTGGACAGTCGGATTATAACGCATGATTCTTATTAGTGCATTAGTTCCTGATAGAACCTATTAAAACACAATTCTAGACTTGGTAGAATTTTGTGTAAAACAGTAACTAGTAGAAACCTTTTAGGCCCACTTATAATCTGAATCTTGGACTTAGTCGGATTATAACGCATGATTCTTATTAGCGCATTAGTTCCTAATAGAACCTACTAAAAACACAGTTCTAGACTTGGTAAAATTTGGTGTAAAACAGTGCCTAATAAGAACCTTTTAGGTCCACTTAAGGAGTTTTTGAAAAAGTAATTTCATGACTTAAATACCTCGTAAGCACCTATTAGAACCAATTAAACAGATTTTTGGAAATTTACGATTGCTCACTAAAAACCTAATGTAACTGAATACGTTTTACATTGAAATAAAAACCTACTAATTTGATATTACGACCTATTAAAATGCTAAGGATATTAATCTGCCATCTACAAGGTATCTAAGTGGAGTTTTATAATTCCTAATGGGTATTTTTAGCAGGGCAGGGTTCCTTGTTTGAGAGCACTGTCGCAGCTGTCAATATTTAGTTTCTTCCATCATGGAAGTCAAAATGTCCGCCGTTTCTGACAAGAAATAATTACACGCTATTTTGGGACTATAAAAGTGAGTTTTCGAACAACTGATCATCAAGCGCCCCTTATTCATTTCTTCTTTCAATTTTTTTCTATCAAAAACCTCTCTAAATTTTCCCTTTTTCGCCTTTGGCTCGAACATTTCAAGTCCACATCATAGATTTGTTTCTTTCAACAGATGTTGACAGTTTTTACTTTCAGATTCCATCGCCCTTAAAGGAAAAAATGTAATCTTTGATGTGTAATTAAGATAACTCAAACTGTAATCGAAAAAAGGTGGTCTCATAAATTGTGACGGGTAGTGTATATTCCCCCAATTTACTCTTAAATAAATAAATAACATACATTTCTAGAAGAGCGGATTATAGACGAATAGACGAGTGATAAATTTAGAGGTTAGGTTAGCAATGAGGAGATTAAACGAAAGAGGTTAGTGATTATGATAACTGATAAAAAGATTGAAAAAGATAGAGTTTAATAAACATAAGAGATAGATTGGGATATACCTAGACTGTATGAGTGATATTGGTTTTTATAACATAACTTTTAAATCATTCGTTAGCTCAGTGGATTAAGCGCTGAACTGCGGACTCGATGCGCGCAAGTTCGCGTCTCTATAGGTCCAGATTTTTCAGTGTTAGTGGTAAGATTAGAATAATATGTATGTACCAAATATTGTATATATAACATTATTATGCGTTTTTAAAATACTAGAACCAATCAGATTACGAATAAACTGCGGACACTCGATAGGTCATCTCATTTTTAAGAAAGGAATTAAAATTAATAAATTAATAAGGAAGAGATCGATGTAGGGATAGAAAGAGATAATAATTCCTGTCAAAGGAGATGAATTTAGGGGTAGAAAGAAATAAACATTTTTTTTGTACAGAGATAGGCTGAGAGATAGAAAGAGATAGATATTACCGGACACATAGATACAGTAGTGGATACAAAAAGATAGTTTTGGGGATCCAAATAGGCTACTTGAAAGAGATAGAAAAGTTCTATCTCCTTCTGTCCTCAAATTTCTATCTCTTTACTTCCAGCAGGGAAGTTTTTGATCCGTATCATTTATCACATATTGTTGCTGACAAAATTCTGAGGTTTTTAATTGTAGATGAAATGGAGATGTTATCGAACATATAAAACTTTATATTATATTAATCCTATTAGAAAAAAGTCCTGGCCTGAAATCTCGAATTGAACAAAGTCGAATATCGAAAAGTCTCGAATTTGTCTAGAAAAGTATCGAAATAAGAAAAAAAGCATTGAGCATATTGAATGTAGAAAAGAACATAGAACATAGAAACGATAGTGTGACGACGGCCGCGTACAGGCCGGCAGTGGCACTAGTATTGTATAATAAAAAACACACATTATATATATTCGCATGTATTTTTTCATTGTATTATATGTATAATAGAATAATATTTCATAAAGTATCCGAAAAGTTTTTTCTTTGTGAATTTTACTAACAGAAATAATTAATCCCTACTAAAAATGCCTAATAGAATCACAATAGAAACGTAATAAGTCGTGTTTTCTACTAGTTTCTATTAAGTCTTAAAGCGGGTTTTGTTCCCAGATCCTATGTGGTTATATAGAGCAAATAAAAACTTTCTAATTGGATCTTATTTGGCTTGATCTCCTTTCTATTCGGTTTCTCATCGCATTTATTAGGTGCATATTAAATTCTTATGTGGTTTTCATTAGGATCTAATATGTTTGTATTCGGAAATGGTAATTTATTACTGATTGGATCTTATCGGCTTTCAAATCTGAAATTTGAATTTCAAATAACCACTAAGAAACAATAGAACCTGCTAAGGAAGAAATTTTGTACTGGTGTATCTCTCGATAAAATATACCAAGTAGATACTGTGACGTGGTATATTTTATACCACGCACATTTTTAGTATTTAACTTTTTAAATTCATTTGTTCGCGATAAACTCCCAGCACAGAGTGTTGGTTGTTTGCACACAACCTGTCAGCTGATTGGAGCACATGAGCTCTACGAAATCAGCTGACCAACCAGACAACAATCCGGAACCTGCAAAATTCGCACCACGACTAAAAGATCACACTTCTTATTTGTTTCATATTAACTCTGAGCCACTGGAGCTCAGAGTCACACACACACATTATCACACTGACGTCCAATCCGCATCGTTTAGGCATGAAGAGGATCCTGGTCAAGGTGCACGGATGTGACTCCCGTGCACAATAACGACCAGGAAGATGGCAGCTAATCAGCCGGTCGCCTGCAATTGACCATCTAGCGCGATCTCTGGGACCGGCGTGTCAACTCAAATGATTGGTCGTCGATTGTCCTACTTTTATCCATAGGAAATTAATTTAGTCTCGGCTTAGTGGCGCTGCCTGTTTCCGAGCACGCCACGAGGCAGGAAGAGAGAGTTAACTCTATCATTCTGTGCTTGAAGTCGGCCATCGTGGCATCGTTCTTTGTGTCGTTGAAAATTGTATATAGTGCTTTCTTATTTAAACAAACTGAATTTCCCTGGGTGTGGAAGGAGCCACCCAGTCGTAAGAATTGATATTTTGGATTCGGCTTTAAGCCAGGAAATTATAATTTAAATTACGGATAAATTGAATTCAAATTTTTGGAAAGATGCCGAACTTGACCCGAGGTCAAGTCAGGGGAAGGCGCGTGCTTTGTCACGCCCTTATAAGTACAGGTAATTAAGTTTTCTCTCTCTCTCTCCGATCATTTAAAAACTATCGTTTGTATATTCAACTAAAATTTTGTATGTTCTGAGAATTGGCGAACAGCTATTCGTCAATCCCTTTTCTTATCCGCTTGAATCATTAGTTTTGAATGTGTTGTTTTCGAATTTATCTCTGTCAATAAATTCTATGTTCTCTTTTAAGACGGTAGCTCAGTGAATCCTCCCTTACCCTGCCCTCTCCGTGGTCCTGTGTTAGCCTGGAATTGTCTTAAAGTAAACTCTGTTAATTGTATTTCTTTTGCTGGTTTTTGAAGAAAACTAGCTGGCGCTCAAACGGCTTTCTTTAAGTTAATAAATAAGTAAGTTAAATAATAATTAAAAATAATAATTAAAATTAATAACGTATTCGCAATTATAATCTTTAAAATAAAGGTTATAATACCTATTAGCACTGCTTTCAAAACTGAACTTTGAAATTCAAATAACCACGAAGAACCTAATAGAACCTACTAAGGTAGAAATTATGTACTTGTGTATCTCTCGATAAAATATACCTAGTAGATACATAATAGAACAGCTTTCCAATTTGAATATTGAATTTCAAATAACTACTAAGAAACCTAATAGAACCTGCTAGAGATGGAATTTTTTACTTTATAACATTTTTAATAAACGGTTACCTCATTAGAACCGTTTAGAACCAATTAGGAAATTTAAAAAAATAAATAATTGTTTTTGAAACCACTTAAGATCCTAATAGATCCACATAGAAAATTTTTTGAAAGTAGATTAAAACCGAATAAAACCAATTAGGATCAAATTGCAATAAAAGTATACATTTTAATATCCATTTAGAACCATATAGAGGTGCATGTGGATCCTATGCACTATATAATCGGTTTCTATATACTTCTTATTCGGAAAAGGTAGTTCTTCCTCGTTTTTGACAGGGAAAAGGACTCTCTATACAGGAATGAGGATAACCGCAATGATTTAAAAAGCACTCACTATTTTCAAATTACAAACTATGTATTAATTAAGTTTACAAGAGCAGGCCCTTTTCAGAAAAATCTCCTAATCTGCGTCTGAAAGAAGAAACAGAAACTAAGTCTCTCGTTCTTCCTCAGATTTGATCGAAGGTATGAAAGGAAAATAATGGTTACGCTGACCTCAAGTTTTTAGGAATTGATGATCCGTAATCACACTGCAGAAGGTGAAAACAGACTGGGGACAAAACATATTCAGAAGACAAAAACAGACTTACTTTTTAGACCTAAACCCTTTGTTTATATATCCGATTTTCCAATCAATCATCCGGTACCAAAATGGCCGCTAAGCATTGCCGAGGAAGGTTGACAGTTGGAGGATGAAACTACGCAGTTGCATTAATTAATGTTTTCTTTGAATTTTGGTGATTCATAGACAGCTGGGATGTCTTACATCTAGCCAAAAATACTGTAGTATTTTTGGCTAGATGAGTCATATTTCTTCCTAGTAAGGGTCGATGTTTTGATAGTTTGCGATGCGTTCGGTAATTAGAATGAGAATTAACGTGAACACGGAAAGTAGGTCCGAATGCAAATTACAGATAGTATCGATGGGTCTGATGAATTATGTGGTACGTGAAAACGAAAGTTTTCGAAAGGGGCGTAGCTTTATGGATTGTCCTTTGTTTAGTATTACATTTATGTTATGAGAAAGATGTAATATTATTGATTATTAAACAATAAGTAGTAATTGCTAGATATAATATAAGGATTATAATTACTAAATACAAAAGTAGGTAATATGACGTCGCGGGACGTGACAAATAAATAAAAATAAATATAACTAATAAATACACGAATCAGTTGTAGCTGTCCCGCAGAGACTGCAGCGTGTCCAAATGAATGTCGTGCAACTCTCCTCGGCAGTGGAACTCTTCTGTTAAACACAGCAGTAGCGTAGAGGGAAGATAGGAATAGCAATGTCGCCTCTATACCTATCTTCCCTCTACGGCAGTAGTTTAGTTTTTTACAGGGACGGCAACTGTATCAAATTTTTTTCCGTGTACACGGAAAAAAGATAGGGTAATTAACGGGTGCCCCAATTGGTGTTTAGGCTAACCGACGCATACTACGAGCTGCTTACTCATCCAATGGGAGAGCAGTTCACTTTTGTGGGAGAACTATTCACCTCTAATAAGGCAACTACTCGACTACAGCAGCTCTCCGTTCTCGTGGGGAAAACCACTCACCCACAAACGGACTAGCCACTGCACCACAGAGCACCACCACCGTTGGTGGCGATGCTACTCTCCTCTTTGCGCAACTGTTCTCCTAACCTTTTTTCCGTGTAGTTAATACGCTAAAGCGTTTAAAATGAAAAAGTTATAAAATCCAGAAGTATAAAAAATATGATTTAAAATTTGAGATTCTATCAATTCGATTTCAATTAATAACTAAATCTTTCTGTGTAAAAAATATGATATGGACGATGAAGGTATCTGATCAATAAATGTCATATCAGCAAATAACACATTAAATTAACCAGATATTAAAACTTAGCGAAATTTTGGGCTTTTAACACCGATTTTAAGTTTATTCATGTTTATATAGGTATTATGGTGTTTTTCTCAATAAATGGATTATATGTATTTAAAATATGTTTGAAACAGGTTATTTAAAATAAAAAGTTATTATCTAAAAAATAATAATGATAATAATATTTAACTAGCAAAAATAACGCGCGTGCATAGCGCGCGATTCGTTTCTTACAGATATAACACTTCTAATTGAATAATTTTAAATATACTATTTATTCATAATATATTTCAAATTGTAAGTATTAATTAATAATTAATTAACTAATCAAACACAATTATTGTTATAATAATAAGAAGAAGTTTTGTAGTGGTGACAAAGTCCAGTTTCCAATAAAATTTGTTTTCAATATCATTCAATGGGAATCTATCTAATACGTTTCGAAAAATTGTCTAAGTATATAATTATCTTTTAACTATCCCTCAATATCTTAAGAACGCATACAGATAAATATAAGATATGCATAATACGTAAATACTCCACGCATTTTATTAAAAATGCGTAAATATAAATATTTACACATCTCAGATTACAATTTATATCTGTACTTAATTTTACAGACTATACGACAAAATTTATATATGATACAATTTTCGTTATATCAAAATATGAATGATATTTTATATAATTTACACTCGAACCTCTCGAATTTGACAGACAGATTTCCCACTAAGCACGTGATATCACTGCGCTTGCTATGCCACTCAGCATCTGATTGATTGCTATTGGCATACGCAATACGCATGCGTAATTGGCATGACTTTTGAGAGAAGGAATTTGGTGAAATTCGAGAGGTTCGAGTAGAGTTCTTAAATTCTCGAGAACTTAAATCAAGGTTGTATGACCGAGAATATGACAGAATTTATGCGAATTTAAAAGAATTTATGATTTTTAGCAAAATTTGTATTGTTTACATTATTTACATAGTTAAATTTTAGTTATTTATTAGTTAAGGCATAATTAAGAATGTAAAATATGCAAAAAAACAGCTTACTACCTAACTACAGCCACAAAATTCATCTTATAATAAACGTCACTTTATAGGTTATGTTATTCACTAACATAACCTGTACTCTGCATACATTTGTCACAGTTTTTTCATTTACATGTGTAAAGATCATTAAGAAGTAATAATAGAAGTGCAAAATACAGTTTATTACACATTATCGGTTAATTAATAAATACTTATCTCCTATGTCACCAAAATCTGTAAAATTATAAGTTCTAATAAATTCTTAGAGAATTTAAATATCGATTATATTCTCGGTTATATCCTCATTCACGTTACCGTTCTCGAAGTAATATAACCGACTAAGAACTCTAGGTTCGATTGTTGTACCTATTTTACATAATAACAAACAAATGTTGAAGAATCTTCTCATATTTCCTCGATAAATTCTCACTCTATCGGTAATATACTGTAATTTTCATTGTTATCTTCTCCAATTTTATTTTACCGAGATCTACGTCACGGAGGAATAGTAAGGAGATCGAACAATGCATTGGGAAGTGTTCAGAAATGTCAATAGAAACTGCACTTTTTAAGTACCAGCTTTCTTGTAAGGCACGGAGGCAGATTGTTCGCACATGCACGGTACAAATCTACCAGTCTTCTTTTCTCTCGTGAATTTGTGCGAGTGAGTGGTCCGAGCTCTTCGAACCCTGCCTCACGAAGGAATAATAAGGAGACCGAACTCCCTTTCGCAACCTGGAAACAAAAACTAGATCATAAGTCTTTAGAAGAACTTTGTTTGAGTGCGTATGTGCGCAGTTGTCCTCTTCTTATTCATGGGAAACTGTGCGAGTGAGAAAGTTTTTAAAATTGTCATAAGATAGAGAGGTTATGTTCGTTTGTTATGCGATTTCGCGATTAAGTTATATTACTTCCATGAATTCTTTATTATGTTACGAATTTAAGGTGTACTTACCCATACTTTTCCTTCTCAAAATTTGTTCATACATTTTTCAAACAAATACTGAAAATATTGTTTATATAATTTATTTGGAGTATCGTTCATGTAACGCAATCAACAAAAGAACATAACCTCTCTATTTAATGTCAATTTTAAAAACTTCCTCACTCGCACACTTTCCCACGAGTAGGAAGAGGACAACTGCGCACATGCGCACTCAAACAAAGTTCTTTTCGATCTACTTTTTGTTTCCAGTTTCGAAAGGCTTTCCACTCGCAGTTGGGTCTCCTTATTATTCCTTCGTGCCCTGCGTGTTGCTTTTAAAAGTGAGGTTATATTGTTATTATAATATTGAGCTATATGTATTATTCTCACGTCATTTTTGAAACGCTCTTAATGTACCGAATGATCGGAAAATAACAAATTTAAATAAATAACAGCAATTTTTATGAGAAAATAATTATTGATTTTCTAAGAGCATTTATATTTCTTACAAAACATACTTAAATATAAATTTATTCTGACACCGGCTGGAAGACTCTTACCGAATCGGGCGTAAACAGTGTAAGGCCTTTGGAATTTTTGTTCTTATAGGATGTATTGCAGTTGGGAACACAGCACGTCATCGTTATGAAGCTTCTATTTATTTATTCACTAGTCGACAACAACATATTTTTTATTGCACTCGCGAACTTTTTGACTTGACATATACATATAACCTTACTTTTAAAAGCAACACGCAGAGTTCGAAGAGCTCGGACCACTCACTCGCGCAAATTCACGAGAGAAAAGAAGACGGGTAGATTTGTAC
>UCOH01008001.1:0-60242 GCA_900474275.1 Synergus japonicus | reverse complement strand
TATTTGAGGTTAGATTGGTAATTATTTCTCTCTGACATATCGACATAATGTGTTGATAAGGTAGGAGCGCTATTCATCACTAACATCTAATAATTCAACTTTTTATCGACTGAGTTTTCAAAGTTCAAGTGTCAAATTATTTTAGTTAGTTTAGCATGAAAGAACTTTTTTTAACATTTTTTAACTAAACGGAGTCAACAAACCTCCGTTTCAATATTTTTTACCAATCTCCAAAATTTTTCGGCAAAGTATTCAGTATAGTGGGAGAACAATTGGTATAACTTGACAGTTAATAATTTACTGCTTGGAATCGTTCGCAATAAAATTAAAATTTTAACTTTTTGTCTTGCCCACTAACCAAGGTAGGCCATTTCGGTTTCTTTTTATATATATTTGATTTGTTCAAATTATTAGGCTGCAATATTTCGCAATTTACAAATAAACTTGTAAAAAGCATAACGTACCTAACCTCAAAGTGACAAATACATTACAGAGTTTAGCATGAAAGAACTTTTTTTTCAAATTTCGAACAAAACGGAGTCAACAAACCTCCGTTTCAATGTTCTCTATCATTCTTCAAAATTTCTCTGCAAAATATTCATTTTTGTGCGAGAATAATTGGTATAACTAAAAATCAATAATTGAAAAAATTTTTTAAATATCACATGGCCTTAAGGGCATGTTACTTACAATGTGAGCCAATTTAAATATCTCCGTATTTTTTCTAAAATTTTTACTTTTTTACAAAAATAATACGGAACATCCGTTAGTGTTCGCATTCTTAAGGGATGTCCGCTATTATTTTTATGATAAAGTAAAAATTGTGGATAAAAAACGGGGTTATTTAAATTGGCTCATATGGTAAGTGACAAATGCCCTTAAGATCTGATAGAAACCAGGGTTGGGATGACATATTTTCGATAGTAAACACGTCAACCCAACTCTGGTTTCCATTAGAATATTATGTCAACCACGAAGGAATAATAAGGAGACCGAACTCCCTTTCGCAACATGGAAACAAAAACTAGATCATAAGTCTTTAGAAGAACTTTTTTTTGAGTGCGCATGTGCGCAGTTGTCCTCTTTTTATTCATGGGAAACTGTGCGAGTGAGAAAGTTTTTTAAATTGTCATAAGATAGAGAGGTTATGTTCGTTTGTTATGCGATTTCGCGATTTCATGCGGTAGCGGTGTATGACAAAATTTAGATTTTTATAGTGATATAAAAAGAGTTGATTAAGTATACAAGTGGTAAGTATGTAGAATATTATTAAATTTTTTTTATTTTGAAATGTTGAAGTTGTAATAAATCTTTGTTATTATTTCGTTATAATCATACGTTGAAATAAATTTAGTGAATAATTTTTTTTTCTATCACTTCCAAATATATTTTTTGTGATAAAAAACCTACATAATGAAAAAAATATCGACCTAGATGTCTAAGATCGAAAATGTAAACCATAGAATATTTTTAAATCTGAACCTTATATTTAAAAAATGTACTTTTTGATCTTTTACATATTATACATATATAGTCAAAGATTTTTTATATTGATTTGAACAACGTTGTGATGCGAGGATTATAAAGGATTTAAATATTTAATAACCTCTCTATTTAATGACAATTTTAAAAACTTTCTCACTCGCACACTTTCCCACGAGTAGGAAGAGGACAACTACGCACATGCGCACTCAAATAAAGTTCTTTTCGATCTACTTTTTGTTTCCAGTTTCGAAAGGCTTTCCACTGGCAGTTGGGTCTCCTTATTATTCCTTCGTGATGTCAACACAACTGTGTCTTTCATTAGAATCTTATGTAAACCAGGGTTGGGTTGACATGTTTACAATTAATAACATAAGGCTTCATTGAACATTATTTAACCTAAAAAGGCGCTGCTTTTAATTTATTCTATAAGATCCAACATTATCTGATTACTAAATTTTTTAGATATTAAAGGGTTGTCGATCACCACTGTGAATAAATGTTCAAGATATTATTGTTAATTTCAATCATTTTAAATATTTTTTGTAGTAACAATAACTTAAAAAATATAATAAGTGATCGAAAATTAAGTATGAAATCGTGATCATTATCTAATTAGTTTAAAAAATTATTTAAAAAACACTTAATGTGAATATTCTCATAAATTCTCGATACCGGTATGTTATTGGTAATATTACCCGATTTTAAATTACCGAGAATTTAAAAACTCTAGTCCCATGTCGGCGGAAAACGTCGGTGTAAAAGAGTGCCGACATGGGACTCTTGTCGGTGTAAGGGCACAGTAGACGCACCACCTACAGTGCAGCAGTTGTACTATAGGTTCGAAAGCAGAAAACGCAAAGCAGAAAGCAGAAAATCATTATAGTGAAAGAGAGAGTAAATATATCTGTCTCTTTCACTCTTACGATTTTCTGCTTTCTGCTTTGCGCTTTCTGCTACCATAGGACAACACTCAAAGGCTGGCGTCCCATGAATGCGTTTTTTGTTGCGTCATAATGATAGTAAAAGAGAAAAAGTATATTTCTATCTTTGTCTTTCTCATTATGACGCTACGCAAAACGCAATCATGGGACGCCAGCCTGAAGCAGAAACTGATGAGAGTGACAGAGATAGGCAAATTTGTTTGTCTCTTTCACTCTCATGAGTTTCTGTTTTACGCCGTTTTCTGCCAACATGGGACTGCACCTTTACATTAAAAAAACTGCGTAAGTTACCTAAAGTATATTACGTTCGCAACCCTGCCCTAAAGGTGCCGTATCAATGAACCAAAGATACTACTCCCTAACCCTGGTGGAGAATGTGTTTATGGCTTGCTTACGCGCTGGTATTAATTTCGTTGATAGATAGAAAAGCAGCGAAAGTTATTATATATTGTAATTGTATATCTCTATCGTCTTTAATCCTTAAGAAATCTGAATTTCTTGAAAGTACATGTTTAAGTGTTTTATAAGTCGCTACATTTGTTTATCGGAAAACGAAAATTTATTTATAAAAAAACCAACACTCTAGGATAGAAGCTTATTACTTATGCTGCTTAAGTATATATCCTAAAATGAATATTTATGAATCAGAAGGATAGGTTTTTAAAAATGTTTATTGAGTAAATCTAGTTACGCTGATTGTCAATTCTTGATTTGTTTTATGTGAGTTGTTGAGTGAAATTACAACAAGTTTGTAGAGCTTATTATTCGGTTCACTAATGTAATCATGATTTAATACAAGAAGGTATATCCAAACAATGTCTGACATTTCCAAAATGGGCCTAGTTGGCTCGAAGGACGACGAAGCTGAGGAATCTCGGAACATTACGAATATTTCTACAGAAATGACCGATTTTTCTATTCGAGATTCGAAGAAAATTAGTGATGAATCGAATGTTAATGATATGCAACATATTAAAGATATCAGCGATACAGTTACAGAATTAACATCGTCTATCGAATCGACATTTGAAAATGAAATTGACGCTCTCTCCAGAGTGATTACTGATGATAGAGAAGAATCTATAAATTCAAATATAAAATGTTCCAAATTAATAGAAAGCAGTGGCATTGACGATTCAAGTGAAAGTATTGTAAATATTGTCAAACAAAAAACGATAGTTAAGCAGTGTGGTAAGTCGATTTTTTTCATATCTTTCCAATTTGTGTATATGTATAGTGTTCGTCATGTATGCCTTAACATTTATCACTAGGATTTTGCATTGAATGCGTACAAAAATCTAGTGACAAATGTTAAGGCATACAAGACGAACACTGTACATCCATTTCACTTGTTTTGTAAATTTATCATTTTTTCCACCTCTTTCTGATCGAAGTATCTAAATCTCCTGCTTGACGGAGGCAAAGTTTCGTTTAAATGTACAGCTAGAAATTTTCTGGCGTATTGACGAACGCCAGTATCATGGAGAAATTAGTAAATAAAAATTTATCCAGCTATAGCAAAATTTCATTGGTCGGACGAATTTATCCTATCTTAAAGAAGAGATGTTACCAATATATCGAACACATTGTATAAACACATTGTTTATAAACTGAAAAATAATGATAGCACGGAAAGAATATTGGCACAGTAGACGCACCACCTACAGTGCAGCAGTTGTACTGCTCTCCTGATTTTGGGACATGAGACGCACCGAAGCTGACCAAAGTAAGGGATAAGTATAGTTGGTATAGCACTTGCGCGGCGGTAGGATGTGTGCTATACTAAAGTGGGTCAGGAGAAGCCCAAAACGAGTGGATAAGATTCATCCTAGCGTTTGACACTGCTGGTGTCCTAGTTGGTACGTCTACTGTACCAATATTCTTTCCGTGAGTACAACCTCCATAAGAGAGCCACCACGGGCGGTTGGTAAGAATTCCGAAAAATAGGGTGCCCCTACTCCTGGGCTTCGAGGTTGGAAATTATGCGTGTGTGCAAAATGTGTGTTTGGGTACGCAACCTCTATAGGAGAGCCTGCGACTGGCGACGATGAAAAAGCCGAATAAGCAGCGTCCTTTTGATTACATATAAAATGGGTTACATATAAAAGTGGACATAAATACTATATGTACATAGTATATTTAAATTTAAACTTAAATTATAATTTTGTTTTCTTAAAATTTTTCGTAAAGCTTTATTTTTCTAAAACTTTAAAGAAAACCGATTATATATATAATCGGTTTTATTATAATTTATTATTATTTATAATCGGTATATATATTATATATATATACAAATTATTGTATGCAAATTAGAAAAATAAATTTAATAAAAGCAGTTTCAATGAGAAAAAACTGAAATTAAGCTGTGCTCGGCTATGGCTCTCCTATGGAGGTTTTGCGCTTATTCTCGAGGTCGCGTGAGTAGGGTTTGTAGTGGGGGAAGCTTCCGATCTCATCAAGGCCATTGGCTCTCTTATGGAGGGTACTACTATGGAGGTTGTACTGTATTTTGATATGAAAAATAAATTATTAGTGAAGCAAAAAAATATTTCAAGATATACCTTGATATCAAGATCAGTTACCATCAGAATTATGAGATTTTATGGGATTATAAAGTAATTATAAGGGATGTGCCTATATTTTGTGTAATTTTAAGTAATTTGAGAAACTGAAAAGATTTTTAGGAATTTTACAAACTTTCACTGGATTTTAAGGTATTTTAATAGATTTAATAAGATTTCATAGAACCTTGAATAATGTTAAGGAATTTAAAAGGGTTTTTCGAATTTTATTGAGATTTTAAAAATATTTATTGATTTCATAGACATTTTAAGTAATTTTCAGAGATTTTATAATATTTCATAGGATATTAAGTTATTTTAACGACTTTTGGGATTTCAAGGATGTTGAAGGGTGTTAAGGGGTTAGTACCGAAGAAGATTTTTGAAAAATAGATTTTCTGAAAAGTGCAAATTATTATAATAAATATATGTAGAACTGTTGGGTTAATCGTTATTTTGATCATAAATGTCGAGAACAGATCGAAAAATGCAAAACAACGTTAAGCATCGCACGCGCCGAACGTGCATTTGGCGCGCGTTTGAAGCAAATGATCTTGAAAATTGAACTCAAGGTTAAAATTGATGGTACAGTTAAATGGCCCTCTCGATCCTAGTAAACTTTTGTCTAAACCATTTTTTCATAAATAAAGTATTTTAGAAGATACTTATAGATCAAAATGGATCATCCTGTAATTTTAGATAAAAAACTAAACGCGTTTTTCTCAAAACACGTTTTTCGACCTGGCGTGCATGATTCAGAAAAAACTATTGTACCAATCGGGCTGAAATTTGGATATGTTATTCTACACATATGTTGTTATGTCATGAACCAAAACAGGGGTATGCCACGACATACAAAAATTCTGTGTCTGTGGCGGTAAGGGCAAAGCAGTGGCGCTTCGATTGTCACTATACATTTGAATTTCAATCATAGAAAAACACACTAATTGTTTACAATTCGGTATTATTCAATAGCTTCTGCCAATTTTTATTCACTCTTCATTTAAATAAATAATATGAAAATTCCTCTTGCTATTTCAAATGTCTGATTTGTTAGGCAGGTCAGACCGGTAGAGGCGCGCCAAACGTCACTCTATCGCTGTGGATGCTGTGGACAAAGCATGGTACAAGTTTTGCTCGTTATACAATGGGTCGTGGTATACCTGACCAAAATCATAATTATTGATTAATATTTAATCCTTTTTTAAAACAATTTACGGTTAGAAAAAGATGAAAAATTTTCAATTCGGCCATTTTGTATTTATTTTTTTTTGGGGATTTCAATTATTTTGCTTCATGCAATAGCGACATATATGTAGAACAATGATGTCCAAGCGTGAGTAAATGAGTAGTTTGCCTTCCCCCTCTCTTAACATTTTTAGTGACTGGTTTTACCTCCTTTCGAATTTTAATTTTTGACCAGCCACTAATGATGTTAGGAGAGGGGGAAGGCAAACTACTCATTTACTCACGCTTGGACATCACTGATGTAGAATCAATCACATCCAAATTTCAGCCCGATCGGTCCAATAGTTTTTTCTGAATCGTGCACGCCAGGTTTTAAAATGGGTAACTTCCGGTAGCCATACCAGCCAGATTCATTATTATAAAAAAAAAAAACAAATTTGAAATAGTGTTTTATATCTATAATCATGTGTGCAAAGTTAGAATCTGTAATATAAATTTTAATTTGATAAAAAAAATTCTTAAAAAAAAGGTGAAAACTTTGGTACTAAGCCCTTAAGGGCATTTTAAGAGATTATGCCGCGCGCTTGAGCGCGCGTATTTCGTCAAAAGTAACTGAAATGACAATTTAAATTCGTTCGCGATATGAATTTACCAATAAGGTTAGCGCACTACACATGAAGTTAGCTGAAAGGTAACGCGAAATGTGGAACGCAATGTGAAGTTGTCTGAAATCCATGTCTTTTTTAGAAAAGGATTGTATGGGGTATTAAGTAAGTTTAAAGACTCTTAAGGGATATTCAATTATATTAAGCGCATGTGTTACTTACCATATGAGCCAATTTAAATAACTCCGTTTTTTTCACAATTTTTACTTAATCATAAAAATAATAGTGGACATCCGTTAAGAGTGCGAACACGGACGGATGTCCACTATTATTTTTTTGAAAAAGTAAAAATTGTGGGAAAAAAACGGGGTTTTTTAAATTGTCTTATATGGTAAGTAACACATGCCCTTAAGGACTTTCAAGGGATTTTAAGAGATTTCATGAAATCTCATGAAATTTTAAGTAATTTGCAGGAATTTTACGATATTTTATTGGATATTTTTTTCGTAAATTTAATATTTGATGGACAACAGATTTCAATGTATTTACGAGATTTCATTGGATTTTGAGGAATTTCGAGAGATTTCATGGTATTTTGAATAATTTCAAGGGATATAACGATAGATTGTGGAATTTTAAAGAATATCAAGTAATTTTATGAAATTTAAAGGACTTTAATCATATTTTAAAGGATGTTAAAGGTATTTTAATATATTGTAAAGGATATTAAGCAATTTAAAAGACTTTTCAGGTATTCGATGGATTTCACGGAATTTCATGGAATTTTAAATACTTGTAAGATATTTCACGATATTTTATTAGATATTAACCCTTTGATTTGAGTCCGTACGTGTCAAATCTGACACATTGATTTTGTAGCACTCCCCACAATTTCCTGGCGGCAAAATTAGAAAGTTTCTGTGTTAGTATCATCAATCCACGTTAAATGTAACCACTAAGACTCATACATAAGTCCCGAAATATTTATTTTTATTTTTTTTATTTTATTTTATTTTTTTTTACTTTATGCACTGTATTAAGGGGAATCACAGCTAGATCTAAAAGGAGAGGATTTTCATTTAACTGGTTATAGGTACTGGACCCAAAGGGTTAAGTTAATTTTTAAGAACTTTCAAGAACTTTCAAGAGGTTTTACGAAATTCCATTGAATTGTCAGGAATTTTAATGGATTTCATGATATTTCAGGGGTTTTAAATAATTTGAACGGATCTTACGAGATTTTATAGGATATTATGTAATTTTAAGGATTTTGACGAATATTAAGCCTGTTGCAGCATTGAACGAAAATATGTAAAAAAAAAACACAAAAAAATAGCGAAATCTGTGGAATCCTTTCTTAAAAAATAGATGACCTGTCGAGTGTCCGCAGTTTATTCGTGATTTGATTGGTTGAGAGATGGTCACGTGGGATTGTCACAAGTGCGTAACGTGAAGTAATTATATAGGCGCGCGAAGCGCGGTGTGATATGTTCTAGTGACTTAAAATCCGCTATTCTGTCTACATCTTAGCAATACGCAGTGTTTAAGGCCGCAAAAATAATGTGTTCGAAGTGTCGGTTTTTGTTATCGAGTATTTTCGATTGTACGATAGGGGGCTATCTGTTTATTTCTTGCAAAAACAAATTTGTTTGACTAAAACGGCAATTATTACCAGTGGCATGACGCGAGTTAGAGGGGTGCGGGTGAGCAGTATTTACATTTTATCAAGTCCCTTTCCAAGGAAAGAAGGCACAAAACTTCACTTCAAGGGTGCTTCACTCACTCAGAAAAATTTTGCACTTTGTAGTAATCGTCACTTGGCGTCGCTGCGAAACAGCTGACAGGTCTAGCAACTTTGTACGCGATTTATCAAACTTATTTTTTTACTCGATTTGCGTAAGTATTCGGGTTTCGCAAAACTTTTCTGAGTGAGTGAAGCACCCTTGAATTGAAGTTTTGTGCCTTTTTTCCTTGAATAGGGACTTGGCAAAATGTAAGTACTGCTCACCCGCACCCCTCTAAGTCGCGTCACGTCAATTGTAAAAATTGCCGTTTTAGTCAAACAAATTTGTTTTTGCAACAAATAAACAGATAGCCCCCTATCGTACCATCGAAAATACTCGATAAAAAAACCGACACTTCGAACACATTATTTTTGCGACCTCAAACACTGCGTATTGCTAAGATGTGGACAGAATGGTGGGTTTGAGTGAGTCTACATTAATTTTTAGTATTTTGAAAATCCTCCAACACTGTTAAGGGGATTTTAAAGAATTTAACGAAACTTATAGAGATTTCTGAAATTAGTCAAGGGATTACAAGTTTCTATATCCCAATAATTATAAATTTCTCAATTATTTTGTATACTAGTAAAAAATGTTCAAAAATGAGAAATTATTCCCGCGCAGAGCGCGCGGACATCATAATTGATACTTTAATAATATTTGTCCGTCTATTGATATAAATAATAATTGTTTCCGTATTCTGTTGTGCGTAAAGTGAAAAGTGATCTCTTCTTCTGACTACCGATTCCCAGCAAAAACTGTATACATTTTACTAAATAAAATAGTGACTTCCAGTCCTACATTTTATGTTCTCAAACATTTGATTAGAAATATGCAAGCAGCGAGTTTAAGAACATAAATATACCGATTCGCACAAAAATTGTATGCATTTTACAAAAAAAATTGTAACTCGCGTTCCGACATTTTGTTTTTCTTTTTTGTGTTTCGAAATTTGAAATCAGCGAGTTTACAAACGTAAATATTCCGATTTCCATAAAAATTTAATGCATTCTATTAAAAAATTATTACTTCCGGTCTGCCATTTTTTTAAAATTAATTAATTTTAATTTACCCCTCCCCTCCAGTTTTTGTCAAATATCTACGTTTTGGGACCCCCTGAACCCGAAAACAATGTTTTTATGAATGTGTGTCTGTAGATTTTTAGTTTGTGGGCACGATAAATTTCAAAATAATTGACCGATTGGATTGGCCTTTGGCATATTCTTTTAGTATCCTATGATAAAAGTCAAGTTCGTTGACCAGCTATTTTTGATAAAAAATTTAAAAATTGGAGCATTTTGAAAAGTTTTGAAATCACTTTTCTTTGACTTACAAATTATATGCACGGATGTTCGTAGTTCACAAAAATTCGAAAAAATTTTCCTAATGGCTTTTTTCTTTAAGAAAAATTCAAAGCCATAAAAATTTGAAAATCCAAAAAAATGAAAGAAAACTTAATTAGAAGCAAAACAACGCACGATATGAAAAAAACGTCTAGAGATGAAAAATGTTTCTTTTTAAACGCCCTATAGAATTGACATAACAACTTTTTGAATTTCCTTAAATGCGACGTGTGATCGAAAATGTGCCCGCAACGCGGGCAGATTTTTTTAAAAACAGTTATCGAAAGTTGATAAAAATGACTGAAAGGTTGATTGTCTATGTCGTTTTTTAACCCTCAAAGCCCGCACTTTCAGAAAGTTACATAAAACATGGGTATTTTTCATCCGGCGACGCTTTGGAAGCTTCTATTTCTTGCTTAAATTAATCAATTTGAGTGAATTTTTTTTCAATCGATAGAAAATTTAGACCAGAAGACGAAAAAATTTTTTATTTTTTATTTTATTTAACAGCAACAAATTTATTTACAAAAAACCAAATGAAAATTTTCGTTTTTTTTCGAAGTTCAAATCAAATTGCTGGGTGCCGTGCTTTGTTTGTGGCGTTTTTGGGAACTACATAAAGTAGAAGGATAAAAGGAAACATACACAATAAGACCTCTATGGGTTTGTGTGAAAAAAGTGGGAGGCCGAGTGATTGTGTGCGACCAACTTCTCCTTTTCTGAATTTGATAACTCGAAGATGTACGATTACCGGTCGGAAAACTTCGGGCGGTCTATCTATTTATATATCCTAGATTCCCATTTGAAATAAAAAGTAAAATGAAAAAATTGTCAATTTTAATGATTTTTATATTTCGATCCGTTTTGATGTTGAGGTTAGGTTTTTCAGGTGGAGAATATTAATATTAATAATATTATATATATTATTAATGTTAATATTATAATAGATTAAATTATAACAGTCTTTTATTTCTATTTGGATCTGCAAGTTGAAAGAAATTCAAGAATTGAGGTTATGTTTTTTCAGGAGCAAAATATTTCAAATTTGATATTAATATAAATAATAAATACTATTATATATAGTAATTAATGTTAATATTATAATTGTATTATATTATGATATAATTTATACAATCCATTCGCATTTGAAAGAAATTTAAGAAATTGACAATTTTGTTCATTTTAATGTTCCGAGCGATTCTTATATATATATTATATTATTATATTGTATACAAGGAGGGCTGCGCCCCCTGCGCGCTCCGCGCGCCTGCCCCCCATCAGAATTTTGATGCATTCTTTGATTTAAGAGCGTTTTATTGAGGTCTTACAGGCGTCCTATGGTCTTATGGAGTCCTACGGGGATCAGAACCCTAACCCTTAACTTTACCTAAATCTTATGGGATCTTATATGAGTCTTATGAGATTTTAATGAACGTTTTATGGGAATTTTATGTTATTTTTATTGGGTCCTGTTGGGGTCATATGGGATCCTATTTGGTCTGATTGTGGTCTTATGGGATTTTATGGTAGTCTTATAATAGTTTCTTTGGTCTTATGGAGTAGAGACCCTAACTTAATCTGATCTAATCTTTTGAGATTTAACTTTTTGAGGCTTTATGTGGTTTCATTTTGGTCATATAGTGATCTTATGGGGTTCGCTGTATGAGATTCTTCATACAGCGGGAGCGGTGAAATTAAGAGGGGTCACTTGATCAATTGGGTAAAATGGGCGTAATTTTATCAGGGTCACGTGATCACGGGGGTCAAAAGGGGCGTGTCGTTATGGGGTCATATGATCGGTTGCCACGGAGGTGGAACTAACCTAACCCTAAACCTTGCCTATCCTAACCCAGTGTCCCCAGATTGTGGGATTTTTCGGTCCCCACTCTACGAACCACGAGCTCATGCTTTCTCTCTCTAGCAACAGTCACGAACCTATTGATAGAGAAAGATAGCATGAGCTTGTGGGTCGTAGAGTGGGGGCCGAAAAATCCCACGATGTAGAGACACTGTCCTAACCTAACCTTACCTAATCTATCCTAATCCTAAACCTTACCTAACCTAACCCTAAACTAACTCAATACCTTACCTAACCTTGAACCTAACCTAACCCAATCCAACCAATGATTTAAAAGGGGCGTGGTATCACCAGGGTCATGTGTTCATGGGAGTCTCAAGGGGCGTGTCGTTATGGGGTCACATGATCGGTTGCCATGGAGAAGGATCTAACCTAACCCCTGCCTAACCTAACCAAACCTTACCTAATCTAACCTAACCCTAAACTTTATCTAACCTAAGCCTAACATAACCTTATACCTAACCTAACCTAATCTAATTTGGTCCTATTGGGGTCTTATAGGGTTTTATTGTAGTCTAATAGTGGTAATATGGGGTCCTATTGGGTTGAGACATTAACGTAAACCTAAACCATACCTAAACCCCATTAGGATCCCTTCATGAGGTCACGAGGTTGAGATGGGGTCACGTGAAATATATGGGTCACGTGATCGAGAGGGGTGACGTGATCTATATGGGTCACGTGACCTCGATCACATGATCGTCTTTGAAGACATTTATTACAATGGCATAGAAGGATTTGAAGTCATTTTATGGAATTACAAAATTTAACAAGATTTAAATCTTGTTTGTTCTTTTGTAAATTCTTAGAATTAAATGCAAAGAGTTTTTGAAATTCTTTAAAGTCTCTATAAGATTCCTTTAAATTCCATACTTTTAAATTATTTTAAATGTCTTGAAAATGTTAAAAATATTCCAAAATTCCTTTTAATTCATTAAAATCACTTAAAATGTTTTCAAATTTTATGAAATCTGTAGAAATCTCTCAAATATCTAATAAATAATAGTATTTATTATTTATATTAATATCGTATTTAAAATATTTTACTCCTGAAAAAACAGAATCTCAAAATCTACGTATATAAGAATCGCGCGAAATATTCAAATCATTAAAACAACCAATTGCTTGAATTTCTTTCAATTTGCAGATCCAAATAGAAATAAAAGACTGTTATAATCTATTCTATTATAATATAATTATAATATTAACATTAATAATATATATAATAGTATTAATATTAATATTCCACACCTGAAGAAAATTAACCTCAAAATGGACGCGTGGAAAGCATGGAAATATTAAAATCGACAATTTCTTGATTTTATGTCAAATGTGAATCAAGAAGATATAAATAGATAGCCCGCCTGAAGTTTTGGCATTCTTGCAAGTGAGCAGTGCTTATTTTTCGAGGATTTACATTATGCGATCAATGGAAGCATCCATAAATATATTCCAAGAAAAATAGTCGCTATTAAGGCCATGTATTATTTTATCCATCCCTACCTTATCGACATTTTAATTTTCACCCAAACCAAAATTTAATTCCTGTAACATAACTTTTTTTTTAAAACAATATATCATCTTCAAACTTTGGGACATGAAACAGATGATAAATTACGTCTGTCTGCGTCGTTTCGTGAGAAATTTGAAAAAAAAAATTTAATTCAAGAAACTGAAAAATGAGGGCATTTTTCTCTGGTATAATTTTTGAAAAGCTTTTGCACAAATTATAAATGATATGTGCAAGAATTTATCGCAGGTTTTTAAGGCTGGCGTCCCATGATTGCGTTTTGCGTTGCGTCATAATGAGAGAGAAAAAGACAGAGTTACACTTTTGTCTCTTTCTTTATCATTATAACGCAACGCAAAACACAATCATGGGACGCCAGCCTAAGGTTAGATCACATTATTGACAAGGATTGCGCTGAATGCGGACAAGCGCAGAAGCTCGACAAAGAGAAAATTAAATACTTCGTCGGTAAGGTAGGGCTCGGATACATGGCCTTAAGGGTATTTAATACTTTACCATAAGAGTAATTTAGTTTTCGCATTTTTACATTCGCAATAATAAGTCTTTTTCACTAAAACTAAGCTATTTCCATTTACACTTATCCTTCTATCGAGGGCCACTCTCCGGGGTAGACGGCCTAACATTGAACCCAATTAAAATGCGAAGAGCGAGCACTATTACGTCACCACTCAGGACCGCATATATGTGGACTCTGAACCCATGCTCAAGATTCGTTCATTTTTTATACTACGCAGCCTACGTAATACGGCACTGACTTCTAAGTCACTTCGAGCGCCGGCACTTCAGTGTAGGCTTTCAAGGGACGCACGGGAGGGACGTAGAATCAGCCAAGCGTGAAAACGGCCCTCGATGGGACTGTCCTCGATCGAAAGATGAGCGTACCTCCGTCTGTATTAAATTTAAATGGAGTTAAATCGCCTAGTTTTATTGAAAAATGTTTATTATTGCGAACGTAAAGTTGCGGAAACTAAATTACTTCTATGGTACAGTATCACAAGTACTGTGAGAAAAAATTTTTACTCGCGCTCCCTGTGTAAGGGTTTGTAAGATTTTTCATACTCCCTTCCTTTTTCTTAAAAGCCTTACATAACTAATGGAAATTCTGTTATTTGTTATAGGTATCGATGAAAAACACCAAGAGAAAAAATATCAAGATGTTTCAACAGCTAAAATCGCATCTCATAAAACTGCTTCAGTACCTCAGATGTCAAATTTACCATCTAGTGGTACTTTTTTAAATGCAATGCAGAAGTTGAAGAATGAAAAAAATACAAGCACTGTTTCGAATATCACTAGTCTAAGCAACAGTTTGCAATTGATCGGCGAAGCGTACATTTCGGATGATTCACAAGAATCAGAAGAAGACTTGAGTGAACATTATCAACAGAGCTTGCGATTAGATTCTGGAGAAATTAATAAATCTAAGAACGTTACTGACAAGGTTTCTTCGATTAATAATCGAGATGAGAGTATTGAGGAAGTTATTAGGAGCACTGAAAACCATCTCTCAACTGAAAATACTGAAAATATTAGTGAATTAAAAGTAAAATGTGAAAATTTAGAAGATGACACTAATCCAGCAACTGAAATTGCTTCTAATTTTGAAGATCAAGAGATTAAGGTCAACATAGAAAGTGTTGATTTATTAGATTCAAATATTGTTTGTGTAGAGGAACAGGAGGAGGATTTAAAAAATATCGAAGACTTGACAGAAGAGAAATTTGCGATTGAAGAATCCACTGAAAATAATTTACAATTGGAAAAAGAGATTGTTATGAAAAAGTTGAATTTTGAAATATGTAACGATAAAATTAACGCAGGAGATTTTAGGGAAGAAACTTCTTTAAAAGACAGTGAAGAAAGTACCTTAAAAGAAACTGAAAAAAATACCATGAAAGAAAATAAAGAAAACACCTTGAAAGAAAGTGAAGAAAATACCTTGAAAGAAAGTGAAGAAAATACCTTGAAAGAAAGTGAAGAATATACCTCGAAAGAAAATGAAGAAAACTCCTTCAAAAAAAGTGAAGAATATACCCTGAAAGCTAGTGAAGAAAACACCTTGAAAGAAAAGGAAGAAAGTACCTTAAAAGATAGTGAAGAAACTGTCTTAAAAGAAATTAAAGAAAATACTTTAAAAGTTAGTGAAGAAAATATCTTAATAGAATGTAAAGAAAATACCTTAAAAGAAAGTGAAGAACATATAATTGATGAAATAACGGAAAGCTTTCAAGAGGATTTTGATGTTGATCAATCGAAGTCCACAGAATCTCTGATAAATTTCGAAAAGGAATTATTTTCGAGCGTTAAAGAAGAAGCTTTTTGTACAAATGAGAATCCTTCAGTTAGTTTGGATGGGGAAAGAGAATCAGATGAAAAAATTTTGAATGAAGTTTCTTCAGTTTTTTCAGAAGTTATTAAACTTCAGAAAGCTTCAGAATTTTTACCCTCAGTACTCTCGAAAGATTCTCCCAGAGAAGATCTTATTGCAAAGCTGGTAGATTCTGCAAACTTTTCACAAGGCGAAGAAAAAGTTGATACGAAAATTTTAAAAAGTCTTGAAACTTTGGAGAATTTTGAGAGTTCGGCGTCTAATCTTCAATTAGCAACTGAAGCAGTGTCTTCCATTCCAGAAAAGTCAACTGAAGAAGTAATTAATGAAAGTGCAGAGATTACAGATCAGAAATTGTTACAAGAGAAATGCAAAGTCAGTCTAAACCTCAGAAATGAAGGAAAAAAAAAGGATGAAAATATTTTAGACGGAACAGATGGTTCGGTTGAAATTGAGTCGGTGGAGAGTGTGGGAAATATTCCGGAAGCTTTTACTGACATTTTAGAAACAATACAGAGAGAGGATGTCGTTGAGAGTGATCAAAGTGAAGATAAGGAAATGACAACCATCTTGGAATCTTCAGTAGAAAAGAAAGAAAAAGAGGATGAACAAGAACGAAAAATATCAGAAGCTGTATCTCAAACGTTAGAAGAAGTCTTCGATAAAGATCTTATCGAATCTGATCCGGTCAAAAGTATTGATTCATTTAATTTAAATTTCGATTTGACACGTGGCAATGAAACTGTACCAGTTATTCCAGAATTTCTTGAAGCAACATCAGAAATCCAATCTTTCGAAGAAATTTCGGAAACAAAGGTTTTAGAAAATGACAAACTAAAATTGCCATCAGATCTTTTATTTGAAAATAACATAGAATCTGTGGATAAAGACTCTCCTCTTAATTCCGAAATTCAAAATTCAAATTCCGAAATATCTGAATTAGAATCTGCTGTTAAATTTTTACAAGAATCCGAAGAACAGAATACTGAGCTTGAGGTGTCGCCAAAAATAGTAGAAAGTCCTGCTGACGAATCGGAAGAAATTTTTCCATCGCAGGAAGAGATTTGTGAAAATTCTGATGTCCAAGATATTGAATTAAGAGACGATCCTATCGCGATTTCTGAGGCTGAAATCATCTCCGAAGCTGCAAAGTTGGAAAGCGAACGCCAAGCTATAGAGACGGAAAAAAATTCGGAGAATCTATGTTTGTTAACTGTTGCAAAAGTCGAGCCCAAAGTTTCCGAATCTCCTCTTCCTGAAGACCTTTTTTCGCCTAAATTGACGAAACGACCATTAGTCTCTAAAGTATCAGTTTTAGAAGAGAGGTTGAAGGAACCACCAAAAATAGTAATTCCTAATGCAGATATAGTACGAGTAAGTGATACCTTCTCGAAAACGAGTTTGCTAATACAAAAAGATGCAAGACAATCTCCTAAAAGCTCTGAGAAAACTGAGACTCTGAGAAAAGATTCAGAAAAATCAGATTCCGAGAATGTCGGTTCACCGAGGATCATTTTAAAAATAGCCAAATCTGCAATAACGGATTGCGGAGAACCCAAATCGCCGAAAAGTCCGAAAATACGTTCTGCCACTAACTCTCCAAATCCTGATGACAGTCCAGGACAAAAATTAGGAAAAATAAAGTTGAAGTTATCGAAAGGTGGTCATCCTTCAATAATATCGAATGAAAATTTGGAGGAAATACAATGGCATTCAGAAAACACATCTTCGTTGTCTCCAATTGGCATGAAAATTAAATTGTCCAAGTCTGGTGAAGCATCAGTAATACAAGAAAAATTTGAGGAATTGGAAGTGAAAGAGGTTCAGCAAAAATCTGAGGAGAAGAAAGCAGAAACTTCGATCATGAAGATTAAGTTATCAAAGACTGGAGATGCATCAATAATTCAAGATTGTGTGAAGAGAACAGAGTCCCCACTTGGAATGAAGATTAAATTATCGAAAACTGGCGACGCCTCAATCGTCGGTAAAGGCGGGGCGTCAAATCTTTCAATAGATGTCGCAGAGGAAGATATGGAGCTTAATATTCCTAAACGAACAGAATCGCCGCTTGGTATGAAATTCAAGTTATCTAAAACTGGAGATGCGTCGATTATATATCAAGATTTTTCCGATGAAGTGAAGCAAAAGTCCGAAGTTAGTTCAGTAGAGATTACGAAACATGATCCAGCTATTGGGATGAAAATCAAAGTTTCAACAGGTGAAGCGATGATTTTGCAATCTAAATCTACTGAGTCGCATGCTCAATCTGAAGAATTGGATTACGAGGCACTTAAAATTAAAGAACATCAGTTGGAATCCTCAAGAAAGGTTGAGTCACCACTAGGAATGAAAATCAAATTATCCAAGTCTGGTGACGCTTCAATAGTACAAACGGAAATTCCTACAGATACTGAAGGGAAATCAGAAGAGGACCTAAAATCTTTTGAAGTTTCACGAACTAAACATTTGCGAGTGAAAGATTCGCCAACAGAAACAGAGAGAAAAATGAAAAGGGCAGAGGAACCCGCATTGGAAATGAAGATTAAACTCTCGAAAACTGGACATCCAACAATTGTAGCCTGTGAAAGTAAAGAAGCATTTGAATATCACGTTTCATCTCACAAATATAATACAGAAGCTGCAAATATTTTTACTTCGATTTCTAAATCTGGTCCTTCGGTATTGCAAAATAAGTCTGAATTAACGATTGAACCATTGCACGAAACTCAGAGAGAGGCTTCTCAAATGTCTCAGCAAATATCTCAGAAACGAAAAGACTTTACGATATCCTCAATTGAATCTAAAAAACATAAGTTCGAGTCGAAAATGTCGCAAATTTTGCCGGAAGTCACAATTCAACCTGTTGCAACGAAGGAACAGAAGCATACCCTATTTGAGGCCAAAAGCAATATTAGTCGTGAGCAAATGCATGTTATAAGTCAGGAAATCAGTATTACGCAAGTAAAGCATAAGGCGAGTTTAGAATCTGGATCTAGAACCACTTCATCTGATGAGAAGCTCCGCAGCTCATTGAGTAAAGTTACACACGCATCACCTGCGAGTTCAGATTGTGAAATTATTGAACATCGACCAGAATTGGTTATTGTAAATGAAAATTCAAATTCTAGTCAAGATGTGGTTATAATAGAAGAGGTAGCACCAGTTCGATTACCGGAAGTAAAAGTACCAAAAAAAAGAGGTCGACCTCGACGAAACGATACCAGTTCAAGATTTGTTGAACCTGTTCAAATGATTTTACCTCGAGACCCACTTGCCCTCGACGAAGGTTCTGCTCAACATGAGCCAAAAGAGAATGAGAGACCTAGAAGAACTTGTAGAAGCCAGAAGAGTTATGCGCCACCTAAAAGAGGACGTGGAGGAAGAGGTTGGTGACATTTTTCTTGATTTTATTTGAACTATTTGTGAGGAAGATACTTAAAAATATTTGACCTAATATATGACAAAAAATTTGTTAAAACAGTTTGATGTCAAAGATTTCGATGGAGTGCAATGTTCAACATATGACACTTTACCAGGTGTATAAGCTTAAATCCGCTGTTTTTTAGGCAAAAGAAAGTCTTTTGTTTTGCAGAAACTTTATTCAAAGTATTTTCCCTCGCTTGCTATACATTTTCCCCATCTCTCGGGCAATTTGTGTATACCACACCAAAAAAAAGTCTTTATCTTTCGATGCAAACCACTTGTCAAGCCATTTTCCGACGTCTTCGTACGAATCGAAGTGTTGTTTAGCGAGCGCGTGACCCATCGACGAAAACAGGTGGTAATCAGAAGGGGTCAGGTCTGATGAATAAGTGGAATGAGGTAACACCTCCCAGTTGAGTGTTTTCAAGTAGTTTTGGACCATTTTTGACGTGTGCGATGGGGCGTTGTCGTGAAGAAAAATCAGCTTCTCATGTCTTTCTTCATAATCCGGCCTTTTTTCACGCAAAGCACGGCGCAATTTGATTCGTTGTTGGTGGTAGAGGTGAGCATCGACAGTTTCACCAGGTTTTAATAGCTCATAGTAGACGACACCCTGCTGATCCCACCAAACGTACAGCATCGTCTTGCGTCCAAAGCGATTAGGTCTTGAAAAAGAAGTTGATGTTTCTTCGGGATCGACCCTCGATTTTCTTCGTTTCGGATTCTCAAAATAAATCCACTTTTCGTCTCCAGTAACTACACGATGCAGAAACGACTTTCTTTTGTGTCTAGCAAGCAAGATTTCACATGTGTTTTGGCGTCGCTCCATCTGCCTATCGTTCAGTTCATGAGGTACCCATTTTCCCATTTTTTGGATCTTTCCCATGGCATATAAACGCATGGAAATGGCCGGTTGAGTAACACCTAACTGTTCGGCAAGCATTTTTTGTGTTTGTGTATCGTCCTCATCCAAAAGAACCTGTAATTCATGGTCCTCAACTTTTTTGGGCCGATTTGCACGCTTCTTGTCACTCAAGTCAAAATGACCGTCTTTGAACCGACGAAACCAGTCTCTGCAAGTTTTTTCCGATAAAGCACTGTCACCATAGGCCTCCACAAGCATTCGATGTGATTCGGCAGTCGATTTCTTCAAATTGAAGCAAAAAAATAGAGCTTCCCGCAAATGCTCCTTTTCCGGCACAAAACTAGACATGATTACTCAAGGAAAAATTTATGTTGTTCTATAAAAAAACTGACTATGTGCACTGATTTATGTAGACAGGTGTCGAACTCACACAAAAAAAAGCATGACGTTTCTATTGTAGCTAAATATGTTCACTACCGCTATCTCTGAGCAAACAGTGGATTTAAGCTTATACACCTGGTACTATAATAGCAATTTAGTTTCACTAACTTTATGTTTGCAACAATAAATATTTTTCATTAAAAATAGACCAATTACCCCCGTTTCATAAAGGCGGAGCTGAATGACCTAGTTTTAATAAAAAATATTTATTGTTGCGCAATAATATTTATTAACTAGCTGTCAAGTTGTATCAACTTTTGTACTCATTCAATGAGCACTTTGCTTCCTCATAGAGGAAGCATTAAGTATTCTTTACATCAGCATACACTTACATGCCAAAATTTCGAGTCTATTTTTGAAAATTTCTTGCAGAGGAACTACACATGATTATTAGAAACTATTTTTTGCGTTTTATTGAAGCATCCTTCGACTTTCAAAATATTAGTTTGAAAAAAAAAAAAATAATATTTTTCACACTCGCTATCTTGGAGCTTTCTTGACTGCGCCTCTACAAAAACATCACAGTCAAAATAAAAGTAAAACTCATCAGAGAAGGTATTAGAGTTGTGTAAAATTTAACCCCCCAGTTTTTGTCAAATGTCCACGTTTTGGGACCCCCTGAACCCGAGAAACATGTTTTTACGAATGTGTCTGTCTGTGTGTCTGTAGATTTTTAGTTTGGGAGCACGATAACTTTCGAAAGAACTGACCGACTGGATTTTCCTTTGATATACTCTTTTAGTATCCTAAAAGGAAGGTCAAGTTCGTTGGCCAGCCATTTTGGATAAAAATTCAAAAAGTTAAATAAAATAAAATTTAAATAAAACATATAGGTACAAGCATCCTGTAAGTCGCAAGCTTCACAAAGGGGACAAGCGCGACGATAGAACCATATTCGACTCTTCACGCAAATTTTTTTCGTGTTTTTTGAGCTAATAAATGTTGTAAAAATTACCAAAAACAACATTTTAAATAAAGCTTGTGTCCTGAACTAGCTACATGTCTGCTGCAAAATGAAAAAAAAAATCACCTGATAGTACAAATACTTCTAATCAAAGTCTTACTAATTCTTATCTGACACAGAGACGCGGTCAATGATATTCAAATTTGGAATCCTTTTAATATCTTTTGAAATTTTTTTCATACAACGTGGAAATATTTTCGTGCAAATAGTAGGTATTTTTTGTAATCTAGGATAGATCTTCATAAACTACCGATAAAACTACAAACAATTACTCAAAATTTCCATAACATTCTGAAAAGGGACAAACTCTCCAATTCACTAAATAGTCCTCTTAACATGAATTTTTATTCTCACAGGGCGTGGAAAAAGAAAAATGGACTTAGTAGAAATGTCATCTTCAAAGAAAGCTAGGATTGATCAAGATTTAACTTCTGTCGAGGAATCAACAATGGCAGTCATTACGATAAACGAGTCACCTAAAAAGGCGGTGAAATGTGATGCTAGCCACAGCCTAAAACAGTCCTTAACGCAACGAAGAAGTTATAAAGCTGATAAACAATTATTAAGCGAAATAAAAAGGAGGAACCTTGAAATGAAATTGGAAGAAAATCTCAAAATGAAAAATCAAGATGATGAAATAAGTGAAATATGTGAAATTTCGACTTCGTTACGTATTGAAAATCTTTCTGCGAATTTATCTAGTGATTGTGGAAAGAAAGGAATTATGACAATAATCGGTAATGAAAAGTCTAGTATTGTTGACAGCAGAGATCTGGTAATGGTTACTGAACACCAAAACTGGTTAACTCCATCATCCAAAAGAGTCGCTGAAGTTTCTTCTCGAAGTGAATCTATTTCTACAGTTCAAGTTATTGATGAGGAAACAAGAATGAGCGCAGAATCCGGTTCGAGGTCACAAACTCCAGCAAGAAATATATCAGCACCAGGTATGTGGTTTTAATTAGTTTTGCTGGCATAAAACTAAAGTAAATTTTATAAACTCTTACAGACCTAATCCATAATCCCCCCCCCCACACACACACATATAATGCCGCCGCTGTGTTAAAAATCCAGATAAACCCTTCTTAAACCCCACGTTAACCTGCAAGCGTGATTGTGCGTTTCGTTACTTACTTATCTGATTTAATCATTCAATAACAATTGATGAAAAATTGAAATGCCGAAAAATGAATTTGTTAATTAATTCTGTTTCAACAATTATCAATTGTTATAGATTGATAGCAAATAGTCATTGGTAAATAACAAGCTGCTAATATATCATAGAATCGCAATTTTTTTCTTAAAAAATGCCTAAGAAGATAAAAATTTGTTTATACAATTGTTGATTCTCATGTAGACTGTCTATATGTTTAAAAATTAGTTATTTACTTTCATAACGTTAAAAACCCAAGTTTATACCTCTAAAAATAGCCAAACAGTGCATTTGATACTTAAATTTGTTTAAACAATCATCAATTGTTATTGAGTGACTAAATATGATAAGTAAATAAGATTTCTCCAGAATTTTTGTCCGATTCAGTAAAAAAAACTTTATTTATTTTATTATAAATACCTGATATGGTCAATTGTTAAAAATTTATTTAGTTTGTTATAAACAAATAAGTGAATTAAAAATGTATTAATGGGGATTGGCAGTGATTCGTCAATTGATTGGCACTAAATATAAATAATTTATAGATAAAAACTGTTTTTAATTAAATTCATGAAAAACAATAAACACAGGACCACAAAATTAACAAAAAAAATCCCCCAGCCAAATTCATACCCTATACGTTTTTCAGCACGCTGATTCCAAATCCGGGATCTGTGTAACCCCAGCACGCGGGCATCAAGGTTATGTGTAGGTCAAAGGTGTAAAAAAAATCATATAAAAAATCCAAAAATATATATTTGAACGTAAAATTTTCCGCACTTTCCAAATCCGTGGTCAAATTTTAGATTCCGCTGTAATAGACACCTTTGACCTTCACATGACCTTAATCTCGACGTGCTGAGGTTATACAGAATCCGGATTCAGATTCAGGACACTAAAATACATGGAAATATGTGATTAACCTCATATGACTTCTCAAATGCTTGTCTATATGAGTCGAAAGCAAATTGGATCTACCTGTCATTTGATTCACCTCCAGATAACCTTCAAGAATCATGTAAAAAAATCCAAAAATGTGTATTTGAACGTAAAATTTTCCGCTCTCTCCGAATCCGTGGTCATATTTTAGATTCCGTTGTAATAAACAACTTTGACTTTCACATGACCTTGATTCCGACGTACTGGGGTTACACATACCCCGGATTTGGAATCAGCGTGCTGAGAAACGTATAGGGTATAAATTTGGCGAATCACTACCAATCCCCATTAATCCATTTTTAACTCACTTATTTGTTTATAAGAAATTCAATAAATCTATTAGGCATCTTTCATGGATAGTTGCTTCATTGATTCTATGTGATTTGGGACTGAAAGCATGAATCTTAATAGTGTCGGACCTTGTAATAGTTCCAAAGCAGGAATTTCACGAGTTTAAACCATGAATTCATCGTTTAAAAGTAATGAACCGATTCATGGATTAAAACGAGGGCATCCATACTTCCGCCGCTTGAGCTTTGTGATCCGAAACTGCAAAGTCCATGCTTTCAACGCTTAGAAGAGTATATTGTTCAAAACCAGACATTTCATGGTACCATGAGGTATTTGACTTTGTCACGTTTTAAACTGTGAAAATCTCTTGGGTTCCCCCTCCATTCACACGTGGCAAGGGAAGGAATGGGGGCGTATTTACACTCGAACCCAAGAGAATTTCACCGTTTAGAACCGTTTAGTACCGTGCGGTACTCTTCAAAAGAAAAAAAAGAATTTTTTCATTTTTTTTAAAAAACAAAACAAAAACTAACTGTGAATTCGAGCGGGTGTCCCTTTTAACTGTATTTATATTTTTTTCAGCACATTGCTCCCTCATTCTGATGAAGTTGCCAATTCATTTGCTTTCTCATTCCTTTTACTTTCTATTGCCTATCTTATTCAAACTCCGGCAGATTGTAGTTCTCTAGTGAACCTCTTTAAATTCTATAAAGGAGGTGCACTTTTTACAACGGGTTGTTAAGATACAGGGCTCCGAATTTTCGATGATTTACCCCGACTGCCATTTCTATGTTGTATGTCCTTTTCTACATTCAATATGTCCAATGCTTTTTTTTTTATTTCGATACTTTTTGAGACAAATTCGAGTAATTATGTAAAAACTATAACTTCAGATAGAATCTATATTTGGCGCGAGGCCAACTAGTCACATATTCGTTCTGGTATGTTTTTTACGAGAAAAAGTTAAGTTTTATTTCTAGCCGAATTAAAAAAATATAAAAAATGCCACATTGCGAGAAAAACTTAAAAACTTTCTTAAAAATGAATAATTATGATGAAATAATTTTTTTATTGTATAGTGATTATTTTTATTGTAAACCTATACTATTAACTTATTACTATTTAAAAACCGTCCTAGAAGAGTTAAATTGGATAATTGTATTAGGAGTTACTTACAGTAATCGTCATGTTTGCCTTAAAATTTGTTACTAAGATTTTACATTAAACGCGTACAAAAATCTAGTTAAAAACATGAATAACACTCTAAAATTGAAAGTTAGAGGTCGGGATAAATCATCGGAAACTTGGGCCCCTGTATCTTGGCAACCCGTTATAATAGATGTGTCTCTTACAGAATTTAATGGAGGTCCACTAGCACTACAATCTGACGGAGTATGAATAAGATAAGCGACAACAATATTTTAGGCGTAGACACTTAAGAAATTTTACCCCATATGTCTTAAAATAAACAAAATACAAAACTAATGTAAGAAAGTAAAAGGTTTCTTGCATCATAATAAATTAAGTAATTTAATATTAATAAACAGAGAGCGGACGAGTCTGGCTGTGATTTTGCTTACCGAGCCAGGCTAGGCAGTTAACTCACATGCTTTAACATCACAATGGTGTTAGAACGAGTGAGTTAACTGTCTAACCTGGTTCGGTGTGCAATAGGGCGTATTGAAAAAAAAAGTTGATTACGCGAAATTCTAAGAGAAATGAAATCCTTCTTTGGGGAGTCAAAAACACTCCCCTAAAGTTTCATTAAAAAAAAATTCCTTCTGTCTGCAACGCAGATATAGCTAAAAATAAAAAAAACTAAACACTTCTTTTAATTGGAAGAGCAAAAAATTTTTTTTGAAGATTTCAATTATCAGTAAAAATAGTTTAAACTATGCAGATTTATACCTGTATCACAGAAATTCCATTCAAATATTTTTTATCCCCCCTAATTGATTTTGAATTTTCAAAAAATCTAAAAAACTCCACTTTTTCGCTATTTTCGTTGATTTACGGTAAGTTTTAGGACTGTTTGACCACATTATGTGTGATATATGTGCGTGTGAATGTGTTGGAAAGATAGTATAACCATCATATATAAGGAATTTTGACATTAAAATAATTTTTATTGACTTTGAATGACATGGCAATATTTAAAAGTGATATATTTCTCTCTATTTGTAAAGAAAATTAGTTTTCGGTATCTAAATTTAAAAAAAATAGTCCGAAGCAAGTGAATTTGTACCTACATAGTAAAAAATGATTCAAAATTTTTTTACCCTACCTAAGTGTCCTTGAAATTTCAAAATTTCGAAATTAATCGACTTTTTCGCTATTTTCTTAGTCACTACCATTTTTTCGACTATTTGACCATGGAATGTCTGATATATGTTAAGAAGAATGTATTTTAAATATCATACAACTATTATATATTTTTAAAAATATATTCTTATACATCAAACTAAATAAAAATGTAGTCGGATTATTATCACAGTATTACCAATGGTAATACTGTGATAATTTAATGACATTATAACAAACTAATATATGTTCCGACTATTTTTTTATTCAGTTTGATGTATAAGGATATATTTTAAAAAATATATAATAGTTGTATGATATTTAAAATACACTCTTCTTAACATATATCACACATTTCATGGTCAAATAGTCGAAAAAATTGTAGTAACTTTAAGAAAATAGCGAAATAGTCGATTAATTTCGAAATTTTGAAATTGCAAGGATACTTAGGTAGGGTTAAAAATTTTTGAATCATTTTTGCTATGTAGGTACAAATTTAATTGCTTCGAACTATTTTTTTTTTAAATTTAGATACCGAAAACTAATTTTCTTTCCAAATGATGGTTGTACTATCTTTCGAACACAATTTTTGAGTACATTTTTTTTTTTATTTTTGCAAATAAGTGGATAAATAAATTTTTAAAATAAAATCCGAGAGGTTTACAGACTAGAGAATTTAATTCCCTTTAAAATGTTTTTTTTTTTTAATTCTTTTAGGTTGAAAACTCACTCAGGAATCGTGTCCGCAAATTCGGAAAATCTGAAAAATAACTTTTCGAGAAAAACGCGATTGAAGTTGACTGAATATAGTATTTTTTCTCTACATACAGTTATTTATTCAATTCGACACTTATCAACTATGCCTGCACCATAAAAAGGTCTTCTTCATCAACCTTTTTCAATGTCTTCTCTTATTTTTTTCGCCAATCGAGCTTCTTTAGTCGAGCTTTCGCATCGGTGCTCTTTTAAGGCTTTTTGCGAAAGTAGCTCCAGAAGCCAAACCGTTTCGAATTTCATTCTAAAATTTTTACAGGATATTCTTGAAATATTGTACTTTCTATTTATTCAATTTAAAAAAAAATCGATTTTTCGATCGATTTATATGAGAATACCCCTTAAGGGCAAGTGTTACTTACCATATGAGCAAGTTTTTAAACCCGGGTTTTTTTCTACAATTTTTACATTTTCAAAACAATTGTAGAAAAAAACCCGGGTTTAAAAACTTGCTCATATGGTAAGTAACCATAAATCCTTTTTCAAAAATATATACACTTACAGGGTCGGTTTTTGAATCGTTTTGAAAAATTTCTATTTTCACGGATTTCTAAATCCGTTTATCCAACGCTCTTAACCTTGTTTGGAGAAAATAATGCTTAAATGCTTCTTCTATGAGGAAGCAAAGTGCTCAACAAATGAGCACAAAAAATATATAAATATAGCTAAAAGAAACATCTATTTATCCTCGATAGATTAATTAAGAGAGAAAAGTAGGTGTCAGTTAAGTTTTCGGTGGCCTTAAGGGGGTAGTCTGGTTCAGCTAATCCAAAAATACGAATTTTTTGTCTAAAAGTTTTCTTATTGAGATGTCTAACATTACGTCACATTCAATCGGTAATGTCAAAATCTGTAGTTCAATATCAACTGGAGGACAACAGAATATTATTTGAATAGGAGTTGGAATGAAATTAATGTTTTCAAATTAAAATAGGTGAAAAATTGTGATATCGCTAGCTTTTTAGATAAAAAAGCAATTTCTGTATTTACTAACGATAATTTTAAAAGAGTGTGACTTGGAAATTCATCAAGAAAAATTATAATAACCCGAAATTGATGTTGGATTGCATTGTTTTGTTGATGTGACGGATGTGACAACGTTTAACTCCACCTCAATTTCGGTAAATTATAATTTTTTTCTGATGAATTTCCAAATCACATTCTTTTCGGGAATGTTATAATTCCCGCACGCAGAGGAATCTGGAATTTTACGCATACTTTATGGACAAGGAATGTGGCCATATTTTCATACATTTTTTGCAAAAAACATCGTGTGTGACGTGTGCGGGAAGTTGAACATTCACTCGTGTGAAGTTTGTAACACTCGTGGAATGTTCAACTTTCCGCACTTGTAACACAATGTACTATTTTATCTAAAAAGCAAAGCGATATCACAATTTTGAACTTACTTTAAGGGGTTAGTACCAAAGTTTTCACCTTTTTTTAAGAACTTTTTTATCAAATTAAAATTTATATTACAGATCCTAACTTTTCACACATGATTATAGATATAAATAATAAATCTGGTTGGTATGGCTGCCGGAAGTTACTCATTTTAAAAATTGGCGTGCATGATTCAGAAAAAACTAGTGGACCGATCGGGCTGAAATTTGGATATGTTATTCTACACACATGTCGCTATCGCGTGAACCAAAATAATTGCAATCCGAAAAAAAATAAGTACAAAATGGCCGACTTGAAAATTTTTCACCTTTTTTTAACCGTAAATTGTTTTAAAACAAGGGTTAAATATTAATCAATAATTACGATTTTGGTTCATGCCATAACGACAAATGAGTAGAATAACATATCCAAATTTCACTCCGATCCGTACAATAGTTTTTTCTGAATCATGCACGCCTGGTCGAAAAAAGTTGTTTTGAGAACAACGCGTTTAGTTTTTTATCTAAAATGCAGGGTGATCCATTTTAATCTATAATTATCTTCTAAAATACTTTATTTACGAAAAAATGTTTTAGACAAAAGTGTACCAGGATCGAGAGGGCCATTTAACTGTACCATCAATTTTGATCTTGTGTTCAATTTTCAAGGTCATTTGTTTCAAACGCGCGCCAAATGCACGTTTGGCGCGTCCGAGATGCTTACGTTGTTTAGCGTTTTTCGATCTGTTCTCGATATTTATAATCAAAATAACGATTAACTCGATAATTCTACATATATTTATTATAAGAATACAGTTTTTAGAAAATAAATTTTTCAAAAATGTTCTTTGGTACTAACCCTTTAATCGATAAGAATTAATTTCAGTCGAACTTCTATGTAAACAATGTTCTGAACTGCCGCAGATGATTTTTTTTCTACAGATTTCGACGTTATCGATCGATTGTGACGTAATGTTAGACATCTCAATACATGTGGAGAACACATTCCCAAAATTATAGAATCAAATTCGAACTTAAAATAAAATTAGTAGCGGTGCACGCGAAGCCTTCATATTAATTATACGAGACCGATCGCGTGCTGTAGCGCGCGTTTCATATTAGCTGAAATGTATGTTCTTTTTATAATAGGAAAATTATATTGTATGGTATTCCGTTCTCGTTGTTCGCATTTATATTGTGTTTATCAGTATGCAGCATCACAGAGACCAGAAACCTAGAAAGAAAAGTTGTAATTTTAATGTGATTCCAAAAACCTTTATCATGGCCCAATTAAAGTGGAAAGCCGAAGATGTTTGAATTGTTTCAATTCTTTTGATTTTTTTAAATCCTTTTATTTCTTTCAATTTCTCCTAAGTTAGTTGTGCCAAAATCGAATCCACTTTACGAATTGTCTAAAATTTACAAAATATGTAGAAAATTTTATCTAATGATGCTCCAATGTTTAGCTTCGTCGTCTGTTTTGTAATATTATTATTTTTTAGGTAATTGAGGGAAAATAATAATATACCTTCGGCACTAAATTTCAGGATTTATAAGATAAGATATTTTGCCTGGGCGCCAGATCTGTCTTGAATCAGTGTAACGAAATGGAAAATTATTTAAAGATAAGAAACAGTTAGGGCTTTCTTGGCCAACCCCGTTTAAGAGAGTGAGATATATGCATCAAACAGCAGGTGTTAATAATCAGGGCTTTTTTGGCCAACTGATTAGAGAATTGAATGAGGACTTTCTTGGTCAACAAATTCAATTAAGAGGTTATGCTAGTTTCTCATTTTCAAAAAATTGATCTTTTTTCTTTTGCATTTTTCCATAGCTAATCATCCTAAAAATAAGTACCCAACATTTTAAATCGATATCTCTAATAGTTTTTAAATGGGAGCACTTTAAAGCGAAACTCTTCATTAGCGCTAATATAATTGCCGGCTAGAAAATAAACAAAAAACATGTTCAAAAAATTGTTTAAATGAGTGAAAAACCTTCATACAACCATAAAAAAAGGCTCCAGAGCAAAACAGGTCATCAAATCGCGCAATAGAAGGAGAAAATTTATCGCAAATCAAATATGAGTTGAAAATTTTAAATGCGTTTTTCTCAAAACTGCATTTTTAAAATCGAGTGACGGTGTAGCTTGAAAACTAATCATCCGATCAACTTCAAATTTTTACACAGTCTTTATTATATATTTCTACAGAGGATGGGCCTTCAACTTTTTGTTCTATAAAAAATTACAATTTTTATAAACAAAAAACGAGCGTTTTTTAAAGAAAAAATTGACCTTTTTTCAAAACTACGCCATTTTTATAATTTTTAATATCTTCAAAAACTAGAGGTCCATCCTCTAGAGAAACTCATGTAGATTACTAAAAAAAATTTTTTTTTCGATCACCTGGCATGGCCGACACCGTCACCCGTATTTCAACTTGTTTTGAAGGAACTTTGCGGTTCGCCTTGTATCTTCGCTTCCAATGAATATTTTTTGACAAATATTTTATGATAAATACGTGAAGTCTTATACAATATACTGCAAAATTTGTAAAAAGATTAAACGTACAGTTCTTTTTTTTTTAAATCTTCAACAATTGCTGTTTTATTCGTCCGAGAAACTAGCATAGCCCCTTAAACAAATACTTTTAATTAATCAAATTAATTCAATAATTATTTGCTTAAAATACATAGGTTCTTGATCCAGGTAATTTCACTGAAATCATTATTTTCTTGATTTAAGAAAATCGATCAATTGTACTTAAAAAAGAATAACTTCTCGTCAGTAAAATCAGTCAAGTAATTAGGTGGACTTGACCCAATGCACATTTCTTTTCCGTGTATAAACAATTATCGCATCAAGTGAATACCGCTCAATTTCTCGCTTATTTTATACAGTACAACCTCCATAGTAAGACCCTCCATAAGAGAGCCAATGGCCTTGATAAGATCAGAAGCTTCCCCCACTACAAACCCTACTCACGTGACCTTGAGAATGGGCGCAAAACCTCCATTGGAGAGCCATAGCCGAGCGCAGTTTAATTTCAGTTTTCTCTCATTGAAACTGCTTTTATTAAAACTTTACGAAAAGTTTTAAGAAAACAGAATTTCAGTTTAAATTTAAATATAATATGTATATATTGTATTTATGTCCACTTTTATATGTAATCCATTTTATATGGAATCGAAAGGACGCTGCTTATTCGGCTTTGTCATCGTCGCCGCTCGCGGGCTTTCCTATAGAGGTTACGTACCTAAACACTCGTTTTGCACCTCGAAGCCTAGGACTGGGGTCCCCCTATTTCTCGAAATTCTTACTTCTAACCGCCCGTGATGGCTCTCTTAAAGAGGTTGTACTGTATTTTCTTTACCTATTTTTTGTTCCATGCATGTTTGTAGGCTTTTCAGCAGTTTTCCGAACATATTCGTAAAAATTTTATTCTTCCAATATAAAAATTGTATGAAACTAGGTGTGCCATTTTGAGTACACATTCTCATCATATACATTCATAAGTTAGAGAATGAATAATTATGTTCTGATAATTTTCACTATATCACCAGTTATTTGGCTCAAAATTTGAATTTTCGATTTTTCAAGAAAATTCAAAAAATTGTTACGTGAGTCCTGTAGGGAGTTCAAAAATATATCTTTTTCATATCATACGTTATTTGGCTTTAAACTAATTTTTTCTTTTTAATTTTCAAAATGCTCTAACTTTTTTAATTTTCATCAAAAATAGCTGGTCAACGAACTCGGTCTTCATTTTAAGACACTGAATGAGTATTCCAAAGGTCAATCCAATCGGTTAATTCCTTCGAAAGTAATTGTGAACGAAAGATAAAAATCTACATACACACAAACACACAGAGAGACATACGGACACATTGATAAAACCATGTTTTTCGATTTCAGGGGGTCAGGAAACGTGAAGATTTAACAAAAAATGAGGGGATCAAATTTTACACAAATATAATACATTCTCTCTGATGAGAACATAAAAATGCGATCGCGTGAAAAGCGCGCCGCGAGCAGCATCGTAGTGATAAGGACTATAAAACTGAATATGTTGGTTAGCCCCTTTTGGCCGCCAAGGACCCCTGGGTATAACCCCCCGAGCCTCGAAATCTGTCATAAAATTTATAATTTTGTAGCTAATGAACTGAAATTTTTCGAAACTTTGTGTACACAGGTGTCCAACTAACATAAAATTGATTGTTATCATTTAAAGGCACGTGATACTTTACCATAAGAGCAAATTAGTTATAGCAATTATACATTCATAATAATAAATATTTTTAGTAAATAAGAGTCAATAAACCTTCGCTTCATATAGATGAAGGTTTATTGACTCTTATTAGCTAAAAATATTTATTATTATGAATGTATAATTGGTATAACTAATTTGCTCTTATGGTAAAGTATCACATGCCCTTAAAGTATCAAAATTATAAAATACGATCGCTTTTATTACCTCCTATAAAAAAATGAAAATGATTGTTAGCTCCTTTTGGACACCCGGTATCTCGCAGACCGGGAAACCGATCTTCTAGACACCGGGTTTTTTTAATCAAAAAATCGTCTTTTTTTCTACTTTATCTTTTTTTTTATTCTATTTATTCTCTTGTCAATTTATTTATTTATTTTTAATTCTGACATCCCTTCAAAGAATTTTAATAAAGACAAAATCGGCACTTCTTTCGCTTTCATTTGTCTGGATTAAGAGAAAATGAAATAATAGTAACAGAAAGAATCCAGATATTCTGCGACTATATGTCGAAAAGAATTTTTTCATATCTGATTCAAGGTAATTTTTGTATAATAATTAGTCATCAGGTGGAAGGAATGCAGAAAAACCAAAAAAAAGTAATGACCATATAGCACATATAACAATAGGCGAAGTTACTCTTACAAAATATGTATATTTGAAAAGATTTGTTTAATAAGGTTCTACAGGTCCATCCTCTAGAGAAACTCATGTAGTTTACTAAAATTTTTTTTTTCGAGCATGCTGGCATGGCCGACACCGTCACCCGCATTTCAACTTTTTTTAAAGCATCTTTGCAGTTCATCTTATATCTTCGCTTCCAATGAATATTTTTTGACGAAGATTTTATGATAAATACATGAAGACATGTACAATATACTGCAAACATTTTAGAAAGATTAAACGTGTAGTTCTTTTTTTTAATATTCAAAAATTGCTGTTTTATTCGTCCGAGAAACTAGCATAGCCCATAAGATAAGATAATTTAAGAAAAGATAGATGTTATTCCTGAAATCAAGTGAACCGGAATTTTACCTTTGGCTACCAAGGCTTAACGCAGTTTGGTAGAGGTAGTGGTTCTTTTAAATTCGCTATAGGTTTCTTAATTCTAATAAATAATCACTAATAATAATAAATAATCAGATAAATTCATTTTAAAACAATTTACAATGGGTTTATTCAGATGATCGGAATTAACAAAAATCAAAGTTAGAGTTTCAATAACTGACAAATAAATTTCTTAGAAAACTTGTTAAACATAATTAAATCGTTATTTTCTAAATTTACAAGAAAATAATCTTAATTAACAATGAAAATTAATTATTATAACTAATCTTTAAAACTAATGCTGAATCCAAGACATTCCATGACTCAAAAGAAAATAATAAGAAACTATTCGAAATTATAGTTTATGTTCGAAATCAACAAGAAAAGGGATTCAGCGAATCACAAAATTGGGGAAAAATCAATGAAAAATGGGACTAACAGTTCAGATACTTCGAAATAAATGTCAGCAATAAAGGGAAAGAAATCAGTAAATTCGGAAATACAAGTAAAGATAATAATTCACAAAATTATACACTTTGGCAAAATTAAATAGATCAAAATCAAACTGAAACGAAACGAAAAATGAACTGAAATTGAAACGAAAACTCTGTATTCACGTGCTCGATAAAAGAAATATTCAGCAAAATCAATTGACAAAGCACAAAGATAATTAGCTACGTGAACAAAGGTTTTACCACAAAGAAATAGAAAAACTTGACCAGCTGAATCGTTGTACAATCTTAGATTTCGATAAATATCTCTCAGAGTAGCGCATCTTCGCGAACAAATATAACACTTGGCAGCTTCGAGAATCACCGTCAGAAAGAGAATGAGTGAAGCTCCGCACTTCTATAAGTATATTCTGACTGGCGGCCATTTTGATTAGACTCAACGCTGATTGGTCGGAAAGTTACTACAAGTATGATTTCCCGCCTATTTGTCAAATATTAATACAAAAGTATATAAATTGATGACTGGAACAAAGTCTTTCCTCTCCGACAGTACTGTGAATTAATGAATTTCAGCTTACAAGGCAATAATATGGTTCTTGCATGAAAGACACAATTCAAAAGAGAAAATAGTTCGGGCCTGGGCTACAGAGGTCTCACTAGCATGCTGGAGATTGACTGTGAATCCTTCTTCTCAAGCTTTGATGATGCAACGCAGAGAACGTAGGAAGTATCAACAAGACGAGGGTGTTGGCAATAATCAATGAAGATGGAGTTTGACGGCAATATATAAAATCCTTCCATCTTATCAAGCCAAGATAATCCAACACAGAAAGGCAAGATGAATCATTTGGATAAGGGAGAATTGGCGGCAATATTTAAAATCCTTGACTCGAAAGGCATCAAGCAATCTCCTTGGACGTCTCCTTGCATATCGATGATCCTTTATATTCCAGATGATGTTGATCTCCGAGAAAATTGTACAACAAAAAGAAAAAAACAAACAAACCAGCCTTAAAATAAAAAATAAAATTAACATAAGAAAGAACAAGTCATGGAGTGTCTTTGTGATTCTAGAAGGGCCAATTATTAGAAAAATTGACTTGTGTGTTGCGAAAATTGCAACATCACCGTTTCTAAAGGTAAATATTATTAATTATGTTCAGTACTTTTTGAATGAGTCTCCTAATAGCTCTAATATGGGAAATCGCGATATTCTGAAGTTTAGTTTGAAAACGAAGCTTACCATTGCGCTAAAAACTACAGCTTTATAGTAAAATATGACGTAGATTGTATTTAAAAAAATCGTAATTATTATACGATTAGTAAAAATGATGTAATACACTACTTCCACAAATGTAGTCATGCGTCGGTTCTTCATGGACACTTTGTGAGTGAGTTTTGCAGGTAAACAAGTCAGAGTCGTATGTGCCAGTGTTCCCTTTGCGGGCTCCACAATGATGTGCACTGATGCTCATGCGTCGCGCATGCAGCAAATGGTTGATTGGTTGCTTTTAAAGGGTTGCATCTGATTGGTTATTTTCCGAACCGAGTGAACCACAGTGAAAATTTACTTAAGGTACTGCACACTTCGCAGCTACGGTACTGCTGAGCTGGCGGTACCTTCCTTTTGACTCCTCACCTCCCCTTATCTAAGTTTGGGAGAGAACCCAAGTTTTACGACGACCACAAATGAGTGAACAGCAATCGCTAGAGCAGTGTATTGAAAAGAATAATATTTCTGTTCTAGTGAGTCACATGGCGGGGGTATGCAGTGACGATGTGGAAACATTGTTACTCAACATACATAATGATTACATAATATATTTGTGGTTAGAGATACAAGTTTAAAATACACATTATTGTTCATCAATAAAAAAACATAAAAAAATTATACAGTATGCAAAATGTAATTCAAACCTAATCTAGTTTTCTTTACAGTAGTTTTTAATGAGATTATCTTAGCACACTTATTGCACTGCAAATTATCCGCAAGAATATTAAAATCCACAATTCGTCTTCCAGCCAATATGGAATTTTGGGAAATTGTCTCATTATTTTTATTATCATTGGCTTCACACATAGCTGTAACAGCCTTCAACCGTTTATCGAGCACTTTTTTAAAAATAAATTTGCCTTTATGTTTTAATTGTGATGAAATTTTAACAATGCTGTTTTGTGGTTACAAGCATCAATACAATTTTCTCTACGAATGAAATTGCTATGTTGCCACTATCGTTGCCATACGGACTGTGAAAAAAATTTTCCTATATGAATGTGTGTATGCGTATATAAGACGCTTTTATGCATTGTAAAAACCAAGACAAAAATTGTTGACCAATGATTAGGAAAGAACATGTGGTATTTTACATCCAGCCCTCTGCATCTATATGTAGTAGTAGTTTCGCCTAGCTTCCAACCAGAGAGGGGAAATTTAACTAATCCAACAAGCGGAGCTCTGATCACTCCGGCTGACCACTAACCCCTAAATTTATTATAGCCTTTTTTTAAAATAGTCTTTGACATATTTTTCATGCAATGCAATTCAAAGGATTTAAACGTCAGCCGCACTAATCAGAATGCCACCTGTTGGATTAGTTCAATTTCTCCTCTCGGGCCGGATATTAACGAAACAGAAAAGTGGGGATGATGCATGGGGCTGCTTACATCAATCTGAGCATAAACTTTTGAATTTTTTTGCCGCGCGACAACTACAGTCGACTCCCGCAAATTTAACATTCTTCACATTGTACAGTTCATATTTTAATAAATCTCCCACTACGGGTCTCTTTCAAATATTGTACACTTCGTCTTTTTGTTTTGGAAGCGCGCGCACCAGTTATCAATGCTGTATCTACTTCATGTCAATTTAATGTCAAAATACATAAATTTCGACTATATGTTATTGTCATGCGCAAGGAACGTGGTTTATGAAGTTTTCAATTTTTGAGTTTTTCGATCCAAGCTAATGTTCAATATACGGAAGTCGAGTGTACCTGAAATTCTTTATTGATTTATTTTCTATTCTTTTAAATATATTTATTTCCTTTGAATATTTTTAAATCGGTTAAATTATTATATTTTACATTTTTTCCAAATTTTTTTTATTGCACTTGAATTTCTTTGAATTTGCTTAAATAATTTGGAAACATTTTTTTGAGTTGACCAGATCTGCCGTTAATGTATCTCATAAAATCATATGATTTATTTTACAGCTTCTGAGACAGTTATTAATGAAGAGTCACAAGGAAGTGTACAGAGTACGGCAACTACTGAGTCAGAGAAAGTAAAAGTGAAAAATCGAAGAATGGAAATTAATTTTGATCCAGATGAAGGTCCTTTCACAGTTGATAAAATTGCGGAATACGAGTGGCCCCTTGATAAGAAGGGCGAAACATTTATGGTCCAGGAACAAATTTCTCAATATTTGGGAGTGAAATCTTTCAAGAGAAAATATCCAGATTTAAAACGCAGGATAGTTGATATGGAAGAAAGAAATTTCTTGAGAGAAAACGGATTAGTTAGCGAAGCAATGTGTGATATGGGTAAGAATATACAATTTTTCACTTTATAGTTCCTCAGAAGTAACTAGCAATCAATTAAGGGATAACACCACTCTATTGACCGAAAAAGAAGCCTCATTTTGACAATTTACTTTGGGAGTACGGGAAAAGGAATAGAATTTCTTTTTAGAGGGTTCATTTAACACATATTAAAGTATGAAAAAAAATTTTTTATTATTTTTTTTCATATAAAATGGCGGCGATACAGTTCATCTCAGGCAAAGTGTTTTTGGAAAGGTGCTCCGCAGGCGGACATATTTATGGATAACTGTGAGAGTTGGAACAAAAACCCAAAGTTTTTTTTTAAACCATATACTATTAACTAGAGAAGTACGTAGAATTTTTTTTATCAATTTTTGTAGAAATGGTGCACTTTTTAAAAAAAAAATATGAATTTTTTCCAAAAATAAAAGAGCAGTAAATTGTTTATAAAAAATGCAATTAACATCAAATAAAAAAACGGCTACGTATTTCTTTAGAGAATCTACTTGTGAACCTGCTGTAAAAATTCATTCATGCATCGGTCCGCCCAGTTTGAAAAAAACCGTTTCAAGAAAAACGCGTTTGAAAATTTACAAGCCATAGAGGACAGATGCAAAGTGGTAGCAAATTCCGAATAAGATGTTTATAAAATGGGCCAAATTCTGTTAATCACGGATTTTTGGGCTCTCTGATTACGAATCCGGTGTCGAAAATTCCATTTAAAAAATGGCGGATCCAATATGGCGGACGAGTATGCTAAATAAAAACTCCGAGGCGCTTCGAGAAAATTGAATATCAAACATTTAAAAATTTTTTTTCGCTATAGGACCAAGTAGGTATTGTTTTTAAGGCACTAAATTACTGTCTAAGCTAAAAAAAATAAATAGATTCTTTGAAATTCCTAAATTACTATAGTAGAAATTGATACGGGTCAAGTTTTTTTGGTATAATGATCTCAATAGGAGTCAGTGTTTTTGGCTAGAGTAGTATATTTAAGGATATATAGGGCAAAATTTGCCTAGTGTGCCCGCCTAGAAGTTTCTTGTTTTCAATCTTTTTGAAACTCAATTGAATTGTCGTCTTAGTGGATCTCTTTTAAGGGCGATGGAATTTGAAAGTAAAAATTGACAAAAAACTGTCAAAATCTGTGGAAAGATACTAATGTTATCAATAGGATTTGGTATTCGTTTTTTGAAGGGACAGAAGGGCAAGTTGATCGATTTTTGATTCGATTGACGCGTCTGTCCAATGTCGAAAATCTGACATTCGATTCGTACCCCTTTCGGATCGGATTTTTTCGATTCGATCGGCGTGTCCGTCCAATTTTGATAAACTGACATTCAATACTACCTTTCATATTACGGTTTTTCAATTCAATTAGCCCATGCGTGGGGGGCCATTCATAAACCACGTGGACAGTTTTTCACAACTTTTTTACCCTCGCCTCTCCCCTCGTGAACAGCCGTGGAATTTTGGCGAACTGCCCCCCCCCCCACCTACCTTTTCCACTTGGATGTATTTTATAAAAATTTGTAATTAATTACTATTTAAAAGCAAAGATGTTAATTAAGGAGCAGGTCTTTTTTACGCATAATGCGTAAATTAAAAATATAAAACACAACAGTGAAATACGTATTAATAGATATTAATAATGAAATAATTAAATATTTTATAATATTTATAATATTAATTATAGATTATATTATTAACAATTTTATAATATTATCATATTTTATAATAATAATAAATAAATATTTCGCATATTTAAAAAAATATATAATCCACATGAATTCTAGCCCGACCCCCCCAGTCCTTCTCGTGGAAAAGCGTGGAATTTTGTCGTACCTCTCCTCCCCTCTAAACTGTCCACGTGGTTTATGGATGGCCCCGTGACATTAAACGAAAAATCCCATATTTATTCGAGTGCTTTAAATTGAATCAGTTATTTACTTTTTTTAACATATTTCTTTCAATTAGTTTCACCATTAAATTGAAGAATTATATATTAATTCGTTATCGAAAATAACGCGCGAGATTCGTTTCTTATACTGATTCAACACTTTTAATTATATAATTGGAAATATTATTTATTGAGAAAAAGTTACAATTATATGTTATAAATTCTTTAACATTTCTAAATATTAAGATGCAAAGTTAAAATATTTTTTAAAACAAGAATAAGATATTGCAAAATATATATAAATTCTGATTTTAGTCCTAAACAGAAATTTCATTTGTTCCGCAAATTGAAAATCTATCTTACCAACCAAATTAGTTTTACATGTAGCAGAGATCTAATTTGATGACATTTTTTTGTCTGCAACGCTACGTCTACATTTATTGAGATATCAAATTGAAAATTTCTGAAATTGAAGCTAAAGCACTAAGGTACCACTTTGTTTCGAGTAGTTTTACCAGAAACGGTTCATCCACTTAGTTAAGAAATTTATTTTATGTGTTTTCGAATTCAAATTATTTGCACATGAGAATTAATAAGATGATTAAACACTGAATTTATGAACTAGAATTAGATTAGATGATAGGAAAACGTTCAATAAAAATACATCACTTTAGCGAAAAAACCTACGAGAGGCATAAAAAACCCTTTTATTGAAAATAAAGACTTGATTGATTTTTCTCGCGGAATAATCCACATCACATGAATTATTCACCCTTTCTCGCATGACAATCCACGAAGATGAATTCTATGTAGAATTCATCATAGAAACTTGTCACACTTTACTAAATTGAATGATCTTATTTTAACTGATGAAAACAAAGAATCAAGAATGAAAATTGAACACAAAGAAAACACGAGAATCGGCGTTGACATCACATACGTGATCGGGTTTGATTTTATATTGATTGTTGATCCGTCTAGGGATCTCCGATCGAACAGAGCGAACGTTTTGCGAACTCTTAGATGAGAGCAAGCAAAGGGACGCGCAGTGGCTTGATATATTTTTTTTTAACTAGAGCATGAGAGCTCTGTATCGAACGATTGATCAAGATGAACTGTGTTAGGTGCCAACGCCGCTCATGCGTAGGAGCATTTCTTTATCCTTATCTACTATTCAAAGAGTTTGAATTCGCGCGTAGATTCGATACTATAAGACCCGGTTCACAACTAAGCATTGTGACGACGGTACAGGTACGTTTATCTGGTCTTAAATATTGACATTTGTAAAAAAAAATTTGTTTGAAAAATTTTTTTATTATTACAAAAATTTAAAACCAGATAAACATATCTTAGCATATTTTCTTTAATATTAGAAATTTTCAATTTGATATCTCAATAAATGTAGACGTAGCATTACAAACAAAAAATGTCTGTAATGTAGGGATCGGGTAAGTCTTACATGGCCTTAAGGAACACAAAGTTGCCCAAAAATGCATAGAAAAAATTGTTTTGATGCTACAGTCTCGATCCCCCCAATTCGTTTCTAAATCCGAAAAAAGAAATGTCACATATATATATTTTTCTAATTTTTATTTTAACACGTGCCTATTTTGTAAATTGTATGTGGAAAAGTCACTTTTTGAAGTTCTTAGAATAATTTTTCAGGGTTTAGGATTATTTTATGGGAAAGTAAACAGGCTTATTGAGGATTATCCAACAAAGAATTTCATGTACCACACATATGAATTTTACACCCCTAACACACTCCCACCGTGCCTTGAAAACTACCCTTAAGGGCGTTGGATAATGGGAACTTAGAAAATTTTTTGGGTGCTCCCAATAATAAAGACGGTCCAGCCTCCGTATTTAATTTGAAGAGTAGATTTCGGGATTCATAAAATAAACTCACCAAATATTTCGGGTCTGACGAAATCCTAGAGTGCATCTTATAAAAAATACATCGCGATTTTCTTGAGAAAATGAATATTTTGATTACAAATATTAATTTTCTGAAACGGAGAAATGCATACCGAGCAGACAAATCGCTATTATTTATAAAATCGACCTTCTAAGTGCTTTATTCTCGTTTTTTATAAATAAAAATTATTTCTATCAATGTAGTGGAATATTTATCAATAATAGTTAAGTAACTTTTAATTATTTAAACAAATTCCATTTGTTTAAATAGTTATTTTTTCGAAAATTCATTTTTTAAAATAAAAATTGATCAGTATTGGTTTAATGGAATTTTGATTAACTATTTTTCAATTATTTAAACAAATTGAATTTTTTTGAATAATTTTTTTTCGAAAATTGTTTTTATGAAAGATAATTACTATTTATTTAGAGGAATATTTATTAACATTCGTTAATTAAATTAGAATTGTTTTAAAAAATTCCATTTGTTTCAAAAGTATTTTTTTTTCCTAAAATCCAAAATTTTTCTTGCGTTATTATCGTTCTAAACGAAGATGACAAGTATACAATTTCAGAAGGACGGAATAATTTGTCATTTTTTTATAAGCCCCCCAGGTATGGAAGATTTAGGTGAAATATTTTTCAAATACGATTCAAACCGAGTCATGGACATTTCGACACTTGTATTTTGACCAGGCTAGTACAAATCTCCAGGAATGAAGTAGCAATTCGTAAACGGGTAAACCTATAGTGAAATAGTGATAAATGACTGATGAATTATTGTCCGACTTTCATAAAGAACAAATGCACAAGGCACTGTATGATAAATATAATTTCAAATAAGAATGTTTTTAATGAAAAAGCACAATGTATTAATAAAGGCTGACATTTTAAAGTCAATCCAATTTTGACGAGGACTAACTAATGTCAACTATTTGAGGTTATGTTTGCGTTTTCTCAACGGAAGTGGATATTTTTACGTAAAAATCATCCAATTTTTATCAGGAGTAACTAAACTCAACTATTTGCGCCATTTAACGCAGTTAAATGGCGCTGCTATACCCGACCGTCGAATACACTTTCGGATACACTTAACTCCATCGGAGTTAAGTGTCCTTATTAGAGTGTTCTTGAGTGTATAATGATTCTACTGTTTGGTCAAGATTAAGTTAATTGATGCTCTTATTTATTCTTAGAATATTTAGACCTTATGCCCTCTAGGCTAGAATCGTGGGAGAGGGACGGTTCCTGAGAAAGACAAGTAAATACGCAATTGATTCAATAACAAATAACGAGAGTTTATTTAAATCAAAGTAGAAAAACGAAGATAATATCGTTTTACGGATGCGGAAAGACTCGATACAATACTATGTTTATTTTTTGTAAAGGCTGGATATAATTTAAGATAAGTTCATCGCAAATCGAGAAATGATTAGTATCTCCCAAGTTAAAGTACAAATACTTGAAATGTTGAAAACTGAGATCAATCTTAAAGGAAAACCGAAATTACATAATTCGCTACGCAAATCTAAAGAAAAATGAGCGTACACCAACATGGTTAAAAAACCTTTATTCTATACAAAAACCTAGCTGCCGAGCCATCTACAAAACTGTTTCCCATTGCAAGGGAGAGTATTGCAAATTTAACTAATTAATTATCACAAGTAGCGCAAACTAATTAAAATTATCAGGAACCGCATGAAAATCGAACGTAAACTTTAAAAATATTCTTATTTCGCAAAACTGCCGTCGAAGTACGATTCTAAGTCAAATCCAAACGTTTTCGTTATGTTTCGGTAAGATTACCGTCAGATTACTGCTTGACAATAAGTTACCTGGTAAAATTACATTACGCGCAAAGGTACTAGCGATATTTCGTAGCTTGGTAATGTTACCCGTAGGGAAAAGTATTCCAATAAATTTACTTAAGGAGTCTGCCAAGTTCCCACAGACTGGTACAGCGTACGCAAGAACTTGGCTTAAATGCCGAGCATGAGTCTGGCGTCCCATGATTGCGTTTTGCATTGTGTCATAATGAGAGAGATCACGACTCCAATTGTATGATCGAAAGTTTTGTAGAATGTTTACGTTTGCAGTGTTTTAACTTTGTTGTACAAACTAATTACAACAGTGCATGTATACAAAACATTCCTTGGTGAGTAGCCTTCTGACACGCGAAACGAATTCTGCTTAAAAATTCAATACATCCATAAAGCAGTGTCCAAATTGAAAATATAGGAACTGGAAGGTCGTGAGACAACATTCTCTGGGGGGGGGGTATGAGACATGCTGTAATCTATGAACGTAAAGTCATACGTATTTTATAGCGGCCGTATATTGTTTTTTTGTACACAACCCAAAGTTTAATGCTATTTTTAATATTTTTATGAACTCAGTGTTGAACTGTTAATTGTTAAGGGCATTGCATAAACGAACTTCGATATTTCAATGACTTCAGAAGATTTTACTGACTTCACGGGATTTCAAGTGACTTCAGAAGATTTCACTGACTTCAGGAGATTTCAAGAAGATTCAAATCAATTCACATGACTTCAAGTATTTTACGCAGAAAATACTACGTATTATACGTAGATAATCCCCAATCCATATGAATTTGATGTTTTCGACGTAAAATAGCTGGTATTTTACTTACCCAACCATGGCGTAGAGGGAATTGTGGAGGGGAGCAAACCTTTCGCCTCTAAAACAGCGTAAAAGAAGTTTTACAAACTGATAAAATTAATTTGCTCCAGTTGATCAAAACTGTCGGTAATGTAAGGCATCAATTCAGAAGATATCACATACACTTACATCCGCTCTCGTTACCGAGCCTTGCTAGACGCGTCCCTCACTTCTACTCTCCCTACTCCGGGCCAGTCCCACCGACCAGGTCGGAGAGACTCTTGCCCGGTGAAAACTCATGCGCTTTACCTATCGATAGGTGCTACTATGATAGGCTAAGCGAGGGTGAAATCGCAAGGAGCAGGCGCTTCTGTACTTGCCATTTTACAAACTGACTTCCTCTGAGAAGGATCGCCAATGAACAGGCGCTCATGTCATTGTCTATCCTAAGTCGAATAAATGCCAATCCATGGGTGCTACCATGGATTGGCATTACCATTTCTCGCAAAAACCGTCACTTTCGAGTTAATTTCAAAGGTGTACGATTTTCACGACTTAAATAATATTCGTTAGGTGCTACTAAGGATATTATTTAATAATATTAGACTGGCGAAATATACTAAAATATAATTTATTTTGTTCACTGAACTATCAACCTCTCTCTCCGTTACCGTATCTATCGTTGAGGGGAAGACAGGTAACGTCGATAAATGTAATCCGTCACAAATCTCATGTATGCCAAGTCTAAGGACCGAATTTCTTTGTCTTATAATATTTATTGGACAATTTTATCGCGTTATAATTACAGAAATAATTAAGATACGTCGAGAGATTTATTTTTCGTCTCCGTTCTACCCGCTAGATGTTTTCCGCTTCTATAACGTTTCATTCAGTTTCACGCAATTCTTAGAATCTCGCTCCGTCTCGATTCACTATTTAATGTGCAGCGAGCTATACTCTTTTCAAGTATAAATTGTACCTTTTTATTCAGACGTAATACGATACTCTGTTACACCAATTCCGTCACACCAAATGTTAATAATTTTGTAAATATAAATGTTTAGTTAAATAAATATAATTTTGTTATTTTGTTGTACAAAATTATCAAATTTGTTTTATTGCCTCTAAACCTAACCCTGGCTAGGCTGAAACGTCCGCTGAGGCAATAATTATCAACCCCCGAAAAGCAGACCGTTACAATTGGAAAATGATAAAGTATTGATATCATCTAGTGCGTCAGTCGTTCAGCGCAGCAAGAGCAGCGACATGTTACCGACCAAAAATTTGTATCACTCGCGTACTCGCATGATAGATGTCACTAGATGATATAATTTTCCGATGGTTCTTGAGATTTTAACCACTACGAACCCAAAATACGGGTTTTAACGAAATTATTACGAAATTCTCTCTTACAGGTGCTTAGGTGGGAGTTATAGTTAGAGATTTAATTTTATTAGAGTACTAGAGTTAAGTTGGCAACAGTGCCGTGATGTATGTACTAAAGTAGAGGTAACCGGTAACGACGCAAGTAAGGATAGTGTGCGAGAGTGATAGCTAAAGAGAGTATTGAGCAGGATCGTCGTTCGTAGGCAATCAAGACGTGAATTGATATTTTAAAGTTGATATCGTTTAAACTAGGCAAAAGGCCGAAAGACAGTTTATTGTGCTTGGCAGAAGGCCGTAAAGCGTGGATATAAATTCGAGTAGTTTAAAGTGTACGCGTTGATCAGGTTTAGAACCAATGCTATCTGTAGATGTTCATCAATTGTTCTTAATTTTTATATTTAATAAACTAATGTTCTTTTATATTAAGCCCAGTTATGAAATTTATTTTATAACAGAATTCTAAGTGTGGGGTCAACGAAAACGTTTTTATTTAAGTGTTGATCATCGTTCTCAGAATTTCTGTGCTGTGAAAAATTGGAAGCATTTTTGCAAAATGGCGACCGTGCAAGTTTAGACTAGATAGCGTGGCATTGGAGACAAAGGAGGTGTGGTCCGAGGCGAGTCGATAAAGAAGATCAACGCAGTTATCTTTGGAGAAGAGTGTGTCGGTAATTTGTTAAAATGAGTACACCAAAAGGTAACCTAGAAAAAGAGCATGAGATGCGTGATCGTGAAAATAGAGAAAGATCACTACGAGAATTTTATTTTCGCAAACAACAATTGACTCGCATCATTTCCCCTCAATTTCATTTTATTTGAGGTTTCGACTGTTTGGTGCAACTTCACAGTTAAACGATATTCGAAAATCAATAAGAGTCTTTTGCCTAACAACCGAATTAGAAGACATTGTGCGACGATTTAATTACCAAATTTAAAATGCATTCGTTGTTTGAATTATGAAAAATCATCCTGAATTCTTAGCATTCCGTGGAATTCATTAATGTTATGTAGAAATTGCTACAACTTTTTTAAATTACTTTGAAGACTTTAAATACATTTAATTATTGGCAAATTGAAGACTTTGAAATGCTGTGAATTACTCCAAATTCTTTCAGAATTCTCTGAATTCTGACACAATCATTTCACTTTTCGTAATTCTTATGCAATTCGTCTAGTCAGTCGACTGCTAAGCTAAACGTGAATGAATATGTACTTATTTTAATTCAATTTCGCAAACTTATAAATTTTTTAGATAATTTTCCTGATAACCGGGATGCACCAGGTCACGCACCAGGTAATTAGAATAACAATCTTCTGGAATTATTTTAAGATAACAATTTTTCGACGCACATAAACTCCAAATGGTGTCACGATAACCAGGATGCACCAGGTCTTGCACCAGGTGGTTAGAATAGTAATCTTCGGGAATTATTTTAAGAATACAATTTTTTGACGGGCATAAGAAACTCCAAATGTTTTCCCGATAAATAGCATGCACCAGGTCGCACGCGGGATAGAAATAGCAGAAAATTGTTAAGTTTCTTTCAAGTTCCAATCATTAAATCGTTTCAGCTGATTTATCGGGAAAACATTTGGAGTTTCTTATGCCCGTCAAAAAATTGTATTCTTAAAATAATTCCCGAAGATTACTATTCTAACCACCTGGTGCAAGACCTGGTGCATCCTGGTTATCGTGACACCATTTGGAGTTTATGTGCGTCGAAAAATTGTTATCTTAAAATAATTCCAGAAGATTGTTATTCTAATTACCTGGTGCGTGACCTGGTGCATCCCGGTTATCAGGAAAATTATCTAAAAAATTTATAAGTTTGCGAAATTGAATTAAAATCAGTACATATTCATTCACGTTTAGCTTAGCAGTCGACTGACTAGACGAATTGCATAAGAATTACGAAAAGTGAAATAATTGTGTCAGAATTCAGAGAATTCTGAAAGAATTTGGAGTAATTCACAGCATTTCAAAGTCTTCAATTTGCCAATAATTAAATGTATTTAAAGTCTTCAAAGTAATTTAAAAAAGTTGTAGCAATTTCTACATAACATTAATGAATTCCACGGAATGCTAAGAATTCAGGATGATTTTTCATAATTCAAACAACGAATGCATTTTAAATTTGGTAATTAAATCGTCGCACAATGTCTTCTAATTCGGTTGTTAGGCAAAAGACTCTTATTGATTTTCGAATATCGTTTAACTGTGAAGTTGCACCAAACAGTCGAAACCTCAAATAAAATGAAATTGAGGGGAAATGATGCGATTCGAACTTGTATTCTCACATACTCTCAGCGATGGCACATGGACTGTTGGCACTGTTCTGATTGGTTATCTTTAATTGCTATTAACTCGGTAATTATGCTTTTAATCTAATTAATTAATTAACATTTTCTTTTCAGTTTTTCACAAGGAATCCGAAAATATTAAAAAATTTTTTGAGTACTGGGACACCCTGTTCAAGTAGGCGAATACTTCTTGAATGCGTTAATTGATCCGGGAAGTAGTGATTGTACAATAAAGGCTTCGATAGTACTGGAAAAAGGATTTAACGTTATCGGTAGATAAGGGAATCGCGGATGAGATCGCATTCAGAATCGTTCCGGATAATGTTCAACGCTATGATGTTCTAGTCAGAGAGAATTTTACGGAGTTGCCTCATATTGTTTATTATAAAATCGATGATCGACTGGTATTTTGTAATCGCGGAGGATTTGAGTTTGATTTCGATCCTATTGTCGAACCTCCGGAATTTGAAAAAGTAAATGTCACTAAGGATACTCAACTTCCTCCCGCACCGATAAACTTTATTGATGTACGTGTAAACAATTCCGAATTTAGTTTGCCATACGAGAACACAACATCCGAATTCATACAATGTTCGAAAGATAAACAAATGGACGACAAAATAATCTTTATTGAATAAGTTCCAAATCTTGAACCGAGAGTTGAGCCTGTGATGGAATCTGAGTTAATAGTCGATCCGAATGTTACGAAAGAACAAACCCGCGAATTGCTAAATTTGATTAATGAATTTCGAGTTGTTGTTGCTAAAAATCTATTCGAGTTGGGCTGTACTGATTTAATTAAGATGGACGTCCCACTAAAACCTGGAACTGAACCAATATTTTCGAAAGCTCACCGCGCGAGTAATCATGAACGGGAGATCATGCAAGATATCGTAGAGGAATGGAAAGAAGCTAAAATAGTATCGGAAACAGAGTCACCTTTCGCGAATCCGTGTATTCTGATAAAAAGGAAAAATGGATATCCGCGAATGATTATTGATTATCGTAGATTAAACAAAAATACTGTTAGAATGCACTACCCGATTCCGAATATCGATGATAATATGGAACACCTGTATGGTGCAAGCTTGTTCGCGGTTTTAGATTTAAAATGTGGATACTTACAAATCCCATTAACAGAAAATGGAAAGGAAAAGACTGTGTTTATAACTCAGGATACGATTGAGCAATTTGAACGGGCTATTTTCGGTTTGATGAACGCACCGTTCTATTTTTCAAAATTGATGAATAAATTATTTGGACTTTGGAATAAAAAATTGGCTCTCTCGTATTTCGATTATATATTAGTGTACGCTGATTCATGGGAAGAGTTACTGGAAAAATTAAGACGGGTTTTTAAATTACTTAAACAAGCTAAACTGATAATTAACATTAAAAAGTGCAATTTTGGAATGCGTAGCGTAGAATATTTGGGGTTTAAATTACAAAAAATGGAATTTCTCCTGGTGACCAAAAGCTTAAGGCGATTTCTGAGTTTCCGACTCCGCGTAACGAACATGAAGTTCAAAGGTTTATGGGACTCGTCGGATTCTTTCCTAGATTCGTTCCAAATTTCGGGAGAATCATGGTGGCACCATTGACTGATCTATTGAAAGAAAAGCAAGATTTAATTTGGGGAGAAAATCAGGAAAAAGCGTTTAAGGAAGGAAAACAATTGTTGACGTCTAAACCGATATTAGGAATGTATAACCCATATGCTAAAAAAATAGAATTGCATCGTGATGCTTCAGCGGAAGGTCTCGGAGCAATGTTATTACAGGAAAACGAACATAACAGAGTACAATTAATTTATGCGATAAGCCGTAGAACTTCGAAGGCTGAAAGGTCATATTATAGTAGTAAACTTGAGTTGTTGGCTATTGTTTGGGCTCTTGAGCGATTGCGACCATTCCTGATTGGAATAAAGTTCGATATTATTACAGATTGTCAAGCTTTAGTTTATGTAAACACGAGTAAAACGAAAAATGCGCAAATCATTAGGTGGATCAATTCAATCTCCGATTACGACTTTGATATATACCATCGAAAAGGAGAACGTATGCAACATGTAGATGCCTTATCCAGAGCTCCAGTCCAGATCGCGTCAGATTCTACTGATACAGCTTTTGTATATAATTTTACGGTACACAAAGACGAAATTTTGCTTTATCAAAGAAGTGATGAAAAATTGAATCGCAAAATTAAAATTTTAGAAAAAGAAGAGCAAAATCAAAATCGGAGGGTGAAGGCAGAAGTTGCCGACTATGTGTTGCGTGACGGACTTCTTTACAAAATAGATAGGACTAATCTAAATAAGGAATTATACGTAGTACCGCTAGCCATGCATAAGGCCTTAACGATTAAATATCACGATTCTAGTAGTCATTTCGGAGTTGATCCAACAATGGCTAGAATAAGAAATCATTACTATTTTCCAGACATGCGAAACTATATTAAGAGTATCTTAGCTAAGAATAAAGTTGGAAAACAGCCTGGGAAACTGCATCCGATTGCAGTGGATAAGAGACCCTTTGAAATTGTCCATATAGATCATCTTGGACCTTTTATCACGAGTACGCATTTCTGCAGCAAGCCAGGTGGATCTTCTCCAACTGTTCGCGCAGCCCCTCCCCGCCTCGGAAAATCCTCTGTCCGGGCCTCCGCTTCCACTTCCCAGACAGGATCATGTTCGAGGCGTAGAGTTCGCCGCAATTCGGACAGCCGGACTTTCGAGTCCCTGGCTCCCCGCAGCCAAAGCAGTGCAGTCCGGCGCCAGCAGGATCCAGGCACTGTCCTCTCTTGTACCCCTTGGCGTGGCAAGCCCAGCACTCTGCGGCAATTGGCCCGCGGTAAGCACGTAGCTTTGGTGCGCCTTTGTGAAGCCACTGCTCTCGGGTGAGGTCCTTCCCCAGGATATTCATCCATATGGTCTCCTCCAGCATCTCCTTGTTGGTAGGAGGCGGGATTACTTCTGGGGGAGTGACGTACCCCTCTCTCCTCTTCCAGATAATTGGTTTCGGCTCCCTCCTTTTTAGGACCAACATTTCGCCGAGCACCTCTGGGACCATTTCGGCCACCACCTCGGCTGTTACCTCAGAGGCAATAATTTTATGGGATTCCTCATCGGGATCCCAACCACTCTCAATGATTGGCTTAGGTCTGCCTCTAGACCTAAGTCTAAGAATTTCTTGTAGAGTGAGCATGGGAGTCTCATGGCCCACATCACTCTGCTCGAAAGTCGACGGCCCAGCCGCACCTTCCCTCTTCGTAGGAGTCCACAGATCTCGGAAATTTCTGTAAAAAGGAGGTTAAATCGCGAAATTTTAAATCGTATAACAACAAGGTGTAAACTGGTTACGTTAGGTCATATACTCGGGAATCTCATTCACTCACGACATCTATGATTTTAAGATAATCCCCGCCAAGCTAATAGCTTTCTAGCGAAACAGAATTAACCTAACCGAGCGTGGAAAAACGTCACAACACTCGTCACTGTCAATGAACGGAATCGAAATGTCCCTAACCTCGACTATCTTGACTCCGACACTAAATGTCATTATCTGAGTTTTTTACGATATCCGATATTTTCGGAATGTCCTCAACATAAGGTTTGATATGCCTAATATGCTCTTTTCCCACAAACCTACCGTTATCATCTACCAATCGGAAAACAACCGGTGATAAGCGTTTAGCTATCTTATACGGACCCTCGAATTTCTCGGAAAGTTTCGCTGCGATATTTTCTCCTTTATTGGAGAGAACCCTTTGTCTCCTTAAAACTAAATCTCCTACAACGAAAGATCTATTACGATGTTTCTTGTCATAGTACTTAGCTTGTGATTCGTAAGCCTTTTCTAAATTGCGAGAGATCGAATCTCTAAGATGCTCTAGTCTTTCGACCCTTCTTAACCAAGCTACTCGATCTGGTGAACTTTTTACGGTATCTCTCTCGAGTTCTTTCCTGAACTCTTTAAAAGGCACAGGTTGTCTGCCAAAGTTCAGAAACGCGGGAGAGACTTTGAGAGAACCATGAACTGCCGAATTATAGGCAAATCGGAACTCGTGAAGATGAAGATCCCAATCCTTGTGATTTTTCTGTAGGAATGACACAATCATCGTCTTCAATATCCTGTTCACTCTCTCGGTAGGATTTGCTTGTGCGAGATACACAGGATTTGTCGTGTGTAATATCCCCATTTCCTTGCACATCCCTTCGAGCAGTCGATTACAAAACTCGGTACCATTATCTGTATGGAGAACTTCTGGTGTCTGAGGCAACCACTGTCCAAGGCTGCTCGATGATGCGTTGTCCCATTAAGCCGGCTGGATGATCTTGCTCGACTTTGCACCTTTAGCAAAGGTCGCACCTACGAACGAACCTTGAGACGTCTTGGAAGACCCCAGGCCAATAATACCTCATCGATACTCCTTGATAAGTCTTTTCGGTTCCAAGATGACCTGATTGAGGTTCCGAGTGTGACTCTTCCAAGATCTTTTGTCTCCACTCGTCAGGAACCACTAGTTTCCAGGCATCGAGATCCGGTAACACGTCCTCAATTGTAGAATTAGGTCTGTGGCGGTATAATCTACCGTTTTCTACCTTCCAATCCGCAAAAATTCTAGGTTTCGAAATCACGGCTTCTATCCTTCTTAAATACCATGTATCTTCAATTTCGGAATCTTCAATTTCGACGTCCAAGTTTATTGCCGAAATTGGAGACTCTTGATCTTCCCAAATTCTAGATAGTGCGTCGGGAACATGATACAGAGCTCCTTTGCGATGAATAATCTCGAAGTCGTATTCGAGAAGCTCCAGCGACCATCTTGCTAGCCTGCCTGTAGGATTACGTAAATTATGGAGCCACCTTAAGCTGCTGTGGTCGGTAATCACTTTGAAGTGAAACCCCTTCAAAAACTCACGGAATTTCTTTATTCCCCAAACAACAGCTAAGCATTCCCTTTCTGTTACGGTATAATTTCGCTCGGCAGACGTAAGAGTACGACTGGCGTAAGCGATTACCCTTTCCTGACCTAACTGGTTCTGTGTCAACACCACCCCTAATCCTGTAGCGCTCGCATCCGTTTGGAGATTAAAAGGATTCTCCAAAACATCCTTAAACGACGGATAAGCTAGTATGGGTGCGGTAGTTAAGGCGGTCTTGAGCCAATCAAACGCTTCTTGTTGCTCAAGATCCCAATGCCAACCAGTAGTCGTGCGGAAAAGTCTTGTTAAAGGTTCGGCCATTCGTGCAAATTCTGGGATGAACCTTCGGTACCAAGTTGCTAGTTCGATGAACCTTCGGAGTTGTTTGACATTGCGAGGAACCGGGTAGGACGAAATCGGTTCTACCTTCTTTGGATCCGGCTGCAACCCCTCCTTATTGACCACAAAACCTAAATATCTTACTTCACCACAACAAAAATCGCTTTTCTCGGCATTAATCGTAAAACCCGCGTCATGGATTTTATCCAATACTTTCCTTAACCAATCCAAATGATAACAGACTTCTTTGAACTGTCCAGCTTCAAGTTTAGTAGGTCGAGTATTTTGTCACCAGTATCTTTCCTGATAAAAGTTCCAGTCGACCCGGGATCGAACAATGCGTCGTCTGACGCAGAGTTGACCTTAACTGTCATGTGCACTCTACCCCTGACTACGTTCGTTTGGAGTATCCCGTTCATCAAATCCTGTTCCGTCGGGATTTCATCGGCCGAATGAAATCCATCCCGCTTTAAATCAGTAAAGCCATTCGCAAGATCCGGAACAAAATCAACTGGTCTATGCACTAGCGCTTCCACCAGGAATGTGTCTATTACTTCGTCCTCTATATCGTCGGAACGACCCTCCCCCAACCTTAAATCAAAATTACTGGTGGGAGGCATTTCCACGCCTTGAAAACTGTCTATGTCCGTTATCGCGAGAATACTGTCCGGTTCTTTCGAAACTGTCACAGTCTTTCTTTTTCTAGCAGTCTCTATACGCGGTGATGTACAACCCTCATCGAAAAACACTAACTTGTCCGGCTCGTCTTTTGGAATATAAAGACCAACAAAGTCTGTGAAATCGATGGAATCGTAAATCAATCGCTTCTTATTCCCTGAGATTCCTGCTAGATCGTCCGTAACAGTCTCTGTTTCGGGAATAACAGTAGGGACCGTCTCTACTGTTTCCCCTTGTCGTTTCCTGAACAGTCAGGGCAGTTTCGGGTTGTATAGCCCTCTTTCTTGCATTTATAGCAAGAGAACTTACGAGGTTGGGCACAACCCTTCTGAAAATGTCCTTCTTGCTGGCAACGGAAGCAAATTATCACGTCGCCTTTGGTCTCTGTACGTTCGTTTGTGTTAGGTTTGTTCGATCTGTCGTTCTTTTCGTTTGTCCTGTTATCCGTTCGTTGTTTATTATCCTGTCGTTGTCTATTGTCCCTGTTGTTACCGTTGCCGTTAGTCTTGTTGTAAGTGGTGTTTCTCATCCCGTATTTTGCCTCAGAAGTCTGTATCGCCGAAATGTGATCACGACCTGTAGCGAAGGTATTGGTATTTCTAGGTTCTCTATGACCTTCCTCGGTTTTCACTAGGTGGATATGTTCACAACTCTTTTCAGGTTTAGACTTGTAAGCATATTCTCTAAGGAATGAGCTCTCGGGAGGCGGCGGTGGTTTGTATTCCTTCATGTACACGTTCCACTGCTTCTCTAGAGTTCTACCCAAACGTGATAATTCTCGGAATGATCTGAAGTCTGAGCGGCTTATCATCTGGTGATACTTTGGCTGGAGTCCTCTATGGGCCCAGTCCAATTGTTCAACCATTGGAACTTCATCACTCAAAAGACAGATTAAACCTTGTATATTTGTTAGGTAATCATCGATGCCTTCATCTCTTCCTTGAGTTCGGGATTGGATTTGTTCTCGAACACGTCTGTCGTAGTCATCATCTCCGAATCGGTGCCTAAATTCTTTTCTGAACTTGCGCCATGTGCTGATTTCTTTTTCATGTACCTTGAACCAGCGGAAAGCCATTCCGTGAAGCAAAACTGGCATAGCCAATAATAATTCTTCATCTGAGATGAATGTTAGCTTGCAGAGATCTTCTATCCTGGTTAGGAATGTGTCTGCGACAGTCTGGTTCTCACCACTGAAAGTTATCTTCCAACTCAGTATCGTTTGTGCTAAATTCTTATTACCTCGACGGTTTCGATTACTCGAATTCAGAGAACTATTTATGTTCTTAGGCTCATCGTCTGAAGAACTTTGAGGTTCGGAATGACGAGAAATCCTGCTTGTAATTGGATTATTCCTTTTGTTTTTTCTTGTGTTTGTTGTTTTTGTAGACTCGGTACGTGAACGGTTAAGATTCAAATCTTTAAGGTTGCTATGAGCTCTGTATAGATGTTCAGAATCAGAGGTTTCCAATTGACTAACCCTAGACCTAAGTTCCGTTTTGTAGCTTTTAGGAATTGTTCCCAACGATTCTCTATCATTTACCTTCCTACGCGTATTTATGTTGTAGTGGGGTTCGGCATTAGATGTAGCAATTGTGCTGATCTGCACCCTTCTCGGCCTATCAAAAAGATCGGTACGCAGCGGATCCTGAAATTTAAAATCGGGACCTAAAGAACTTCTATTATTTCTGGATAAATTCGATGTGACATTGTGAGGTGCAAACGGATCGGGGGTAGACCATAAAAATTTGTATGGTTGACAGTCGAACCTAACTCGGGATTGGTGGCATAATGTGGAAACATTGTTGGCTGTAATCGTGGTGTTGACACAGTACCAATTGTGTTTGTTGCTGTTGTCAATCCTGTGATCGTATCCTTTGTTGTTGTAATTGCTAGACTTGCGGAAGTTGTAATTGTAGCAGTCGTTACTTGAGTTTCTGCTCTAACTGTGATTGGATGGTGAAATTGATCAATCACAGCAGCTGCTTCATCTTGTCTGAGTTCTTCAACTTCGCTTTCTGAGTCGACAGATACTGCAGAAGTAGCGGAAGTAAAATCCGACTCTCTCGAGGACCAATCTTTGTACAGTTTAATTCCTTTACGTAATCTCGAGCATCTAACCTTCCTAGTGCCACTAGTATCAAGAGATAAATAATTCAGTGCCTCGATGATTTCTGCGTTGTCCAGTTCAGCAATTACTGCTTTCAGTTCCGTAAATGACTTAAAGTCCGCAATCCTTCCAATGAACGCCATTTTATTTAATGTTAAGAAATTGTTGGGAAATTCCGAGTAACCTGAAAATCTGTCGCGAATTCCCGAAAATGTCTAATCCAAGTATTATTTTGTTCTAAATTATAGAACAATTGTCAAAAATTTATTTTCGAGTTTTTTCGAAAATAATCAAATAGTTTATTTTATAGGCTACTTTTGGCAGAATAATTTCAGAGATTCTGAAATCTGCAAAAAAGAGATAAGTCTTCTTAGAAATACAGGGAAGATTCTGAGGAACCTGACAATCTGCTCAAGAATTCCCTAAAAATCTATAGAAAACAATAATGACCGAGGGTAAATTTCGAAGAACCTAAAAATCTGTTCGAAATCCCCAAAATCCTTATTTATTCGCAATTATGGAATAAAATTTTAAATTATATCTTCGAGTTATTCACCGATATAACTAGTCGGCTTTGCGCCCAACGCTCGCACTTGGAAATATTAAATATGAATTCTTTGAATGGCTGAGCCTTCATTAAAAGTGTTCTCGAGAGCTCGTTTGCAATGCTTGGGACACATTGTGAACCCAATCTCACTCTTCAAGTCCCCAGAAGTGAGAATATAGAATTCGTTAGATGCACAGGGCTCCGCACATCGTGATTGTCCCTGAGACGGTAGATTCTCTGCCCGAGATGTGGCGAACTCTAGTGTTTGGCGGGATTACTGACGGAATTTGAAATGAACGTCCTTCCTTCCTTCTAGTTAAATTCCATTATCCTTAAGTCGTCCTTAATTTCATCAGTTTACAAAATCGCTCGAGGTGTACATAAAAGAAAAATAACAATCGAAGACAATTAGATCGAGTTATAAATTTCGAGAGTGCTCCGAAAGTTCGTGGTTTAGCTCTCTTTCTGGTCGCTAATATTCATAACCACGCGAGTCAAAATAACTATTGTCTCCGGTGCCAGCTAATTATATCTTTTGACGTTACAGATAAAATCTGCAACGTCACATGTTATAGAAAAATCTCAGAAAGTTTCAAAATAAAGGTATGATAAATCACGACTAACAAATGTAAAATACAAAATTGGAGATTTTATTTACATGTAATCGAATCCTATCGCGACGGGAGAATCAACAAAGCTTCAATCTCGATTTAAAGGGCCCATGGTGATATCGTATGTTTTTCCGTATGATACATATGGAGTTCAGAGTCTTATAACGAAAGGAAAGCGGGGACAAACTACCGCACATGTAAATCAAATTAAAATTTGGCGCGAATGGAGTGACGAGAATGATAGCGAGAAGAATGAGTGTGAAAACGAAATTATAAACGATGGAGATTTAGATGAGAACGAATTGAATAATATTGTAAGCGAAGATACAAGTGATAATGATAAAGTTATAGAAAGTCCGGCAAAGGAATCTAAAATCCAATCTCAAAATGATCAAACTCAAATATTAAGTGCGAAAAATTTAAATGTACGAAAAAGTACGCGACAGAGAAAACTTCCCATTAAGTTTGACAATTCTATTTTATATTAATTTAAAAGATTTAAATGTTTTTCAATAGCTTGGAGGACCAAGCTAATTTAGGATGGCCGAATGTTAGACATTTAATTTTATTAGAGTACTATAGTTAAGTTGGCAACAGTGTCGTGATGTATGTACTAAAACGACGCAAGTAAGGATAGTGTGCGAAAGCATTGAGCAGGATCGTCGTTCGTAGGCAATCGAGACGTGAATTGATATTTTAAAGTCGATATAGTTTAAACTGGGCAAAAGGCCAAAAGACAGTTTGTTGTGCTTGGAAGAAGGCCGTAAAGCGTGGATATAGATTCGACTAGTTTAAAGTGTACGCTTTGATCAGGTTTAGAACCAATGCTATCTGTAGATGTTCATCAATTGTTCTTAATTTTTATATTTAATAAACTAGTGTTCTTTTATATTAAACCCAGTTATTTAATTTATTTTATAACATTATAGAATTTTCTGTATCTCCTTCGCATTTTCCGTAAATGCCAGAGTGTAGTATATATATTATCTACACCATATTATCTACACCAATCTGATACCTCGATACATTAAGAAACGCCCATTGATGTAGACACACAAATTTCAAAGTTCCTTAATGCAATGCCTTTAATTTCAGAAAAATAATAAGGTTCGCATTTTGACAAAAACTTAGAAATACGTTGAAAATGAACATGAAATGTTTTTTCTTCCACACATGTCCAAAAAACGCACGTCTTCTAACCTGTAAAGCGGGCTGGACGTTGCTGTTTTCAGACCGATAAACAAGACAGGGGAAAAAATCTAATAACAGAGTAAAAAAACTTATCATAGGTAAAAAAAAAAGATGCAGAACATGGCAAAAAAGACTTTTTTTCACTCTTCTGAGTCTTTTTTGCCCTGTTCTGAATTTTTTTTTTACCTATGAACAGTTTTTTTTACCTTGTTATTAGATTTTTTTTTCCTGTTTTGTTCATCGGTCTGAAAACAGCAACGTCCAACCTGTTTTACACGTTAGAAAATTTGCATTTTTTGGACATTTATTGAAGAAAAGAACATATGCATCACGGGAGGGAGGCATTTTTGTCCCGCGCGACGTTTGCAGCACTTGAAAAAAAACGCCTGCTTCCCTCCCTTGGTGCATAATATACTATTTTATTAAAAAATCATTATTTTTGTCAGAAAGCTCATAAAAAGTGTTGACAAACCTCTCATAGAAAATTTAAATTGATCAACTTTAGCAAAAGTTACGATTGATTGAATAACGGTGGACAGGATGTGGATGTTTCTGTTTTCCAACTTGTATTATAATATAGTATTTTTTCACTAATCCGTATTTTTGGATTAATTAGAGACCCTGGACATTTCTTAATTTTTCTTTTTCAACTAATCTTCTGAATTTAAATGTAGATATAGATTTTTTTTTGTTCGCAGGACTCACAGCAGTATGTAGTTCAGAAGTACTGGACGTAATGTGCGGCGATTTTCCAGATCAATACGAAGAGTACCGAAAACATTTGCGTGAGAAACAAATTAAAGAACATTCTAAAAAGCAGAAGGAGTTAACAGCAGCAGCGAACGCTGAAAAAAATAGAATCGACCTTGCTGAAATGGCCGTGCAGTCTGCACTTTCGTGGAATATTAATTTAAATAAATCACGCATGGATACAAGAAAATCTAGCTTAGATTTACAAACTTTTACTATTCATATGCCGAAGAAGGAACAAAAAATCGAAGTTGAAGGGAACATTAGTCACTATCCAGTAGCGCTTATCCCTGGACAGTATACTGATTACTACAGAGAATACACCCCATCTGAACTGAGATATTATCCTCTCAACACTGTCTTGTACGGACCCATGAAACCCAATGAACGGAAATTTGATAGCCAGTCAGAAGGCTCGCAGAGTGATAGTGACAGTGATTCATCATCCGATGATTCAAGGTATGATTTTAATCCTATTATAAACAAAAGGTTATATCGAAAGATTATAAGAGATTATATTGAAAATAATTCTCGCAAATTCGAAATCTGAAGCCACTTTTCTCTTCTCCTTTTTCTTTAACTTGTATTCGCCGTCTATACTTTAAAATCAACTGCTGCCAATTAACTTTAAAGAATTTTAAAGGAATCTATAAAGAATTTCAAAAGCATTCAGAAGAGATTCAAAATATTTAATTTATTTACAAATTATTTAAATATTTCAATTTATTCGGGATACCCTGTCAACGGTTGGTCCAAAAATCAAGTTTGCAAATCATTATCAAAATAATATACTTTATCAAATTAATTCAAATCAAATTAATTACTTTATCAAAATAATATACCTATTTTTTTAGGTTTCTCTAATCAATATTTAGAGATCTCGAAGGACATTTTTATTTTCCTATGGTTTTTGTAGAAAAAGATACATAGAAAATTTCTTTCACCTCTCTTTTCAGCCTCGCTTACAAATCTTTATCGCTAAGTTATACTTTTATTTTAATGACATTAGTTTTACATGAAGCAGTGATCTATTTTCCTTAAGGGGTTACACTTCCCAGGGGCGTCGAAAATAGAAGCTTTCTTTGTGAATTTTTTTTTTCGAGTTGTATGGGGTGGATAAAGAAAAATTTAGGGCTTTATTACACAGATATTAAAGTTCTCAAAAATATTTTTTATTTATGTATTTATAGCAAAATGGCGTCGTGTAACTATAAGAAACGAAAGAAAAAAAATTTGGAGAATGACATCGATGTGCAGCATATCTCGCTCACTTTTTATCCTATTGACTTGAAATTTTAATCGCAACTTCTTAGACAGATTTCCTGTCGAAGTACCCAAAATTTTGTATGAAAATTCACTAATTTGTATGAGTTCAAATTTTTTTCATTTATTAGCAGAAAATAGACTTTAAATTATTAATTACAGACGTAATAATTTATAATCATAAAAATCGTATGTACTTCGACAGGAATACTATATATATATATATATATATATATATA
>UCOH01007998.1:0-13203 GCA_900474275.1 Synergus japonicus | reverse complement strand
GTTTCCTCCCTCTGGATCCTCCCCTGCCTCTTTGTGATTGTTTAAATTTGAAAAATACTTTAAATGTGATAGATGAACTCTACATAAAAATTTAATCTGTTTATTTAGCACAAAAAATATTGAAATTAGATCAATTTTCGCAAAATAAGTAGATTTTTGCCTTCAAAGCGAAGGAATATATAATTTTAATATTTTTGCATTAAAATTGTTAATTAGGCAAGCAATTCTATAATTAATACTTCACCTTCAAAACTAATTTCGATTTTGAGATTAGCATAAACAATGGTTCACAAAATACTGTAATATCACAAAACTTCATCGGATGATATCCATGAAAACTTTCATGTATGAGATTAAAAATGGATCTCAAAGCTGAAAATAAATTACTGCATTCTTCATGGAGCACAATCTGGAAGTAATAAAAATAATTAATAGTGACAAAAGTAATTAAAATAATAAATACAAGAAAAAGTTCTATTCAAAGCTTCTATTAATCGCTTCTTAAAAGAGGGAGATTTGTAATAATGTGAATTTTCAAATAAAATTTTTTAATTATATAGAGATAATTCGACTCCCGGAACTCAAAAATGACATTGTTTATTAACATGCGTGTGCGTGTAATGCAAATTATCTAACCGTTTCCAAAGGGGAATTATAGAATATAATAAAAATATTTGTTCGATGTAGCAAGACATCTATAAATACATCTATAATGAATGCACCTATAATGAATACATAAATATAGTAATTGGCACACGTTTTTAAAATTGACAATAATTTTTAATGTTAAACTTACACGATCTTGCTCCACTAGAATTTCCAGCAGCCTTCTCCAAAAATTAATCCTGAAAATATCAACGAAAATTAGAAAATATTTAACATATCCAAACATTAGACAATTTATTGATTAATATTTGAAATATTTTCGTTTCTGAATACTGAAATACATACTTATTTGACAAATCATATGAAAGAGTTTCTTTATGTATCATACTGACATATTCATCACTACTTAGACCAAGAATTTTTTCCAGAGAAATACGAATTTGCATTCTTCTTTCATTCAAATTTGTCATAATCCTATTCAAATCTTCTTCTGTAATAAACTCCTTCGCATTTGGGTAAATCATTTTTGTTATTGTGCCAAAATTCTTTGGTAATAGTCTTCCGTTTAGCCCTCCATTTTTTCTAATATCCAAAGATTTCTTCAAAAGTTCAAAGGCCTTTTTCTTTTCCTTATAAAGAAACGCGTATCCCATCAGTTCGTAAGAGTCCGCTAGTTTCTCAGTTGAGTAGTGAAGATTCTTAACTGATATAAAAAATAATGTATATATATAATGTAATAATAATATATATATATATATATATATATACTTTCTAAATCTGAATTAGTGAAAAGTGAGCCACTAATTTACTTTAGTGAAAATTTTTACTAATTATTAGTAGTATTTCAATTCGCAGTTTTCAACTTTTCAGTAAAGTTTTAGTTAAAAATAACTAACAATTAGTAGAATTTTTCACTAAAGCAAATTAGTGACTTACTTTTCCCTAATTCAGATTTAGAGAGTATATATATATATATAAAATAAAATTTTAATCCATTCCAACCTATTCCAGAGTGATCAAACATTAAATAGGTCATAAATTAATAGCAATACTCAATATTAATTTTCAATATGTTTATATTTAAATTATATCAGATATTTAAGTCTTCTTAAATAAAAATGAATATTATTTTTTTTAAATTAAAAAAAGATTCCCACCCTAGTATCAAATAGTTTTATGCCAAATTCATTGTGATATAAATTATTTACATGTATATTTCATCACAATATAAAGTATAAATAGTGAGGGCTCAACCAAACATTATCCCTAATCATTATATAAACATTGAACTATGTATTATTTTTCCAATCAATTTACCTAAATATTCGAATGACTGTATAGCTCTAAAACGGCAAGCAGTTTGTAGAGCATCATCATTGGAGTGGCCTGTCATAAATGGATTTGCATTGTGAGATAGGAGAAGTTTGACAGTATTTATTTCGTCCTTCTTAATCGCATGTTCCAATGCTGTATAACCTAAATTGTCTACGGCATTGATATCCGCGCCATGTTTTAGGAGCATAAGGAGTTCGTTTGTTTTGTATATACATTTCATTAAACATGTTTCTTCAAAAAAAAATAGTCGTGCATGAATGTCGGCTCCATTCTCCAACAGGTATTTAAAAATTTCTGGGAAAGATAAAATAATAAATAACTAGATGTAAAGTTGTATCAACTTTTGTGCTCAATGATCACTCTCCTTTCTGTGGAAGAATATTTGATTCCAAGAAGCATTATTTAATTATTAGAAATTATTTAATTAAGTAGATATTATAGGTTATCTGATTCGTATCAACACAAAAAATTTTTTATTTTATAATGTGTTTTATATAATTTTTTCAAAATAAATTTTGAAAAAAATAATTTCTTTGACTTTTTCCAATTCAATTTTATTACCCTCTTATCAGAAACTAAAAATTCACAAAATCATACCTCAGTTTTTTATTTATACAAAAAACAAATTTATAATGAACCCTTCATTTATAATTTTGAAAAATTTATTTTTCAAGTATAACTTTTCAAATTATCACATTTTAAATTGATGTAAAGAAAGTAATAATTTGTTGTGTTGACACGAATTAAATGAGCGAATATTAATACATTTTGCTTAATAAAATGATGCTTTCTCTATGAGAAAGCTTGATATTTGCTTTCAGGAAACAAGCTGCTCATTGAGCACAAAAATTGATACAACTTCACAGCTATATCTTTCTTTATTAATGAACGAACTTTAGTGTTTTACCTGTTACATCATCTGGACACATACACAATTCTTGAAAAACTGTAAAACGAGTACCTAAAATTGTGTTTACATTAGCCCCATGTGATATTAAGAATTTAACCATAGGTAAGTTTTTTCTAAGTACAGCGGCAATCCATAACGGAGAGACGGTACTACCTTCCCGTATTTGTACATTCTGAAATATAACAGAAAAACATGGTGAAACGACATTTTTTCGAAAAATAAGTTTCTTGTATCAGCACAAATGAGCGTAAACTATGCATTTATCATAATTAACAGACGCTAAGCTGTATATTTTATAACTTTACATATATTCTATAACATTAATTTACCCCTGTTTTCGATGTAAATCGACTTCAGGGGGTGTTTAACATCATTTGTCGAAAAAACATTCCGAGGTGACAACGTGAATTGTTTATAACAGAAACATCTTGCTTTTTTCATCCAATGAATTAAAAATATGTTTAAAATAGATTATTTAAAATAATCAATTGTAATCATAAAGCATTTATTAATTTTAATAACAAAAAATTTAATCAATGTTAAAAATTAATCACTTTGACACAGCTAAAAATTATTTTTTCAACTGAATCATCTTCCGGACAAGTGAATAGTAATATATCAATACAAAATAATAATTATTAATAATAATAATCTTCGTATCCATTTATTCATTAAATCATTAATTTTAATATATTATTATTATTTATATGTATTCTGCAAGTTATGCGTATTTCTTAGTTGGAATTTAATTGCAGAAAAAATCACACATATAAATTTTGTAATACAGATTTTTTAAATAAATCCTGGGAGAGCACTTACATATGTATCATATGAGAGTGGCAGAACCTTTGAAAGCACTTTTCCTTGTTTGTTGACATTTGCATTGCAATAGGTGATAAGATATTTGACAATTTCCATATTTTCGTACCAGCAAGCCAGGAACAAAGGATGAGGATCCCTGAGGGATACTATTTTCTTTCGCACGTCTGGTTTAAGTTTTTCTAGACGTGTTCGCATTGAATCAGAAAGTCCCGATCCAACAATCGGATGCACGCATTCTGCTATGAGATCTTTATAGAGCTTCTCACATATTCTGCAATGGAATTCTGTATTCATTTTCTGTAATTTTCGTTCGATCTGTAAGCATATTAAATATAGATTACATTTATTCTGGAAAAATAAGCATTTTCAAGGCTTTGTTTATTTATAACGTTGATTATATGCGCAGAATCATCAATGTTCAAAAACGACATTGCATGCTTTCAATTAAAAGTGTTGCAAATTTGAGCTAAATTGTGAACATTTCAATGCGGATCAATTGTGTAGAATTGAATTTATATTGAAATTTTGACAATTGTATGTCCAGGAAAGAATTAAATTAACTGCAATCGCTTTAGAGAATTAAATAGAATTAATTTTACTTCAAATCTATCACTCTCGTTAGAATTAGAATGCGCTCATTTTTGGCAGAATTAAATTGACTTCAAATCAATCACGTCCGTGAAAATTAAAACGTGTAAATTTTTGTTCCTGATATTTAACAGGATTAAAACGATAACAAACGTAAATCGGTAAAATGAATTGAAGTGTTTACATTCAAAAATGATATTGATTGAGATTAAAAGAGTTGAAAAATCGCCCATATTCCAACTCATTTCTATCTAGTTCAATCAACTCCTTCTTACCCTATTGAAAATTCCTGTATGAGTTCCTTTATAGGATCCTATTATATGAATCTTTAAAGGAAACTGTACATGTTCCTATTAAGTTTCCCATATAGTTTCTCACGTGTGTGTTATTAAAGGAAAGGTGACAGGGATCCTATGTAGGTTTCTGTGTAGTTTCCTGGTCATATAGAAAATTGGTACGTATACATATTGAAAGACGGTTCCTATGCTCCAGACTAAATTACTCAGCATGGGAAACTGTACAAGATCCTCTGCATGTATCCAAATTAAATTTATAGTTTCCTGTGTAGGAACCTTTGCAGGGTCCTATAAATTTTTAGAAATTAAAATTATTCCTATACAGGTTCATGTATATCCATACTGAAAATTTCTATATGGTTTCCTTCATAGGATGCTATTATAGGAATTTTTAAAGGAATAACCTGCACATGTTCCTATGAGAGTTCCCATATAGTTTCTGACATGTGCCTTCTTCAAGGAATGAGACAAGGATCCTATGTAGGATCCTGCGAAGTTTAATAAATGAAAATTATTCATATGTAGTTTATTGTATAGGAATCTCTAAAGGTTTCTATGCAGTTTCCTTCAGGTAGTTATTCCTACATAGTTTCCTATGTAGGAATCTTTACAGGATCCGAGATAGTTTTAAAAATATATCTTTAAAAAATAATAATTTGCGGGATCCTTCAGAAAAACCAGTATTGGACCCTGCACAGCTTTTTTTCCTATACAATAAACTACATATGAATAATTTTCATTTATTAAACTTCGCAAGATCCTACATATGATCCTTGTCTCATTCCTTGAAGAAGGCACATGTCAGAAACTATATAGGAACTCTGATAGGAACATGTGCAGGTTATTCCTTTAAAAATTCCTATAATAGCATCCTATGAAGTAAACCATATAAAAAATTTTCAGTATGGATATACATGAACCTGTATAGGAATAATTTTAATTTCTAAAAATTTATAGGACCCTGCAAAGGTTCCTACACAGGAAACTATAAATTTAATTTGGATACATGCAGAGGATCTTGTACAGTTTCCCATGCTGAGTAATTTAGTCTGGAGCATAGGAACCGTCTTTCAATATGTATACGTACCAATTTTCTATATGACCAGGAAACTACACAGAAACCTACATAGGATCCCTGTCACCTTTCCTTTAATGACACACACGTGAGAAACTATATGGGAAACTTAATAGGAACATGTACAGTTTCCTTTAAAGATTCATATAATAGGATCTTATAAAGGAACCCATACAGGAATTTTCAGTAGGGTACTGGGCATCTTAGAAGTCCAAATATGCAACAATCATTGCAGCTATATCTCAAAAATTAAATTTAAATCATGAAAAACTGATTCAAAACAGGTCTATCATATATGATACGCTGTGCTTCAAAGGGTTAGATCGAAAAAATATATAAAGAGGACAAAAACCGAAAAAGAGGTGAGATACTTATTGTTTGAAGAAATAAACATGATAACATACCTTTCGCTGAACAAATCAACAATTGTAAAATTGTTGATTACAATAAACTTTTATAATCTCAAAATAATTACGAGCCCAATTTATCTGTTCAACGAGATTAAACACGTCTTAAAACACAGACTAAAGACAATGGTAAAACCTGGTAAAACTGCAACACTTGAAGAATTATTGCGGAATAAAGGCCTGATTACACGCTTTTAGGAAAATGTCCTTCTTCTCACTCTACCATGTGACTATCCCATAAGTTTGTCTCATTCTCGCACATTTTCCGGGTAAAATGTATGGAAAATGTAATCAGGCCTTAACACTTCACAAAATCTACACTCTTCTCGAAACACTATAGTGCTACAGAGAAAGTTAAAAACGGAATGGTGAGCCAGGTAAGCGAAGTCCCGTCTTCCTCTAGTTGGACGCCAAATTTGAATTATAGGATGTCCTGCTCCCCGCAACTCCTTTAAAGTTCTGACGTCACGAATGCATTGCTACTAGAGTGTTCGAACTATGAAGCTTAGGCAAAACTTAGGAAGCATTGTGGCACCACCTTAGCTACCCGACCTTTTCGCAGCAAGGTCTCCCATTGATCCTAATGGTTCTTAATGAGAAAGAAGTCCTGGTTGCTTTTTTTTTACAGAGTCTTGGTCCCCCCCAATTCGTTTCTAAATCCGAAAAAAGAAAGTCCCAATTTTTTTTTTTTTTTTTTTTTATTAAAACACGTGCCGGTTTTGACTTGAAGTTTCCCATGTAAATTGCATGGGGAAAAATCACTTTGTGGAGTTTTTGGAATAATTTTTCAGGGTTTAGGAATAAGTGACGAGAGATTATAGAAACTTATATAGAACTATCCACCAAAGAATTTCATGTATCACACATATGGGTTTTGCACCTCTAACGCACCCCCAGGGGGCCTTGAAAACTACCCTTAAAAGCTAAAATTACCATTTTTCATGAAATTGACGTTCTGAGCACTTTATCCTCGTTGTTTTTCTTAATAATTATTATTAGTATTAATCTTTTGAAATATTTATTCACATTGTTTAATGAATCTTTAATTATTTAAACAAATATCGTTTGTTTAATTTTTTTTTGAAAATTCGTTTTTTATTATAAAAATGTATACAATTGGACTATAATGGTATATAGATAAAACATTAGTTACTTAATTTTCAAATATTTAAACAAATAACATTTGTTTAAACATTTTTTATTTGAAAACTCGTTTTTTATTATAAAAATGTATACAATTGGACTATAATGGTATATTAATAAACATTGTTTAGTAAATTTCAATTGTTTAAACAAATGGAATTTGTTTAAATAAATTCCAATAAATAAATTTATAAATTTATCTACAAAAGTAATTCTTTATTTGTAACAGCACAGAGAGCTGTAAAATTGACTTCTGATTTTAATAGTATAATAACTAGAGATGGAAATCAGAAACAATTTCTACTACATGTAGTTAAAGAGAATAACAAAAACTTCCCCTATTGCAGATTTTTGCATTCTGAAATTTTTTCTTTTATTATCTACATTTTTATAACTACAGCTTGGTGTATTACTATTAATACACCAAGCTGTAGTTATAAAAATGTAGATAATAAAAGAAAAGATTTCAGAATGCAAAAATGTAATTATATAATATAATTATAACACAATTATGTATTACTTGGAAAGAAATTGTTTAAACCCATTAGGATCGTTTCAGCAAATTAAATGAACATATTAAAAAAACTTATGGTTAGTTTAATAATAAATGTTCCATGATTATTATTAGTTACAAATAAAGAATTACTTTAGTAGATAAATTTATAAATTTATTTATTGGAATTTATTTAAACAAATTCCATTTGTTTAAATAATTGAAATTTACTAAACAATGTTTATTAATATACCATTATAGTCCAATTGTATACATTTTTATAATAAAAAACGAATTTTCAAAAAAAAATTAAACAAACGATATTTGTTTAAATAATTAAAGATTCATTAAACAATGTGAATAAATATTTCAAAAGATTAATACTAATAATAATTATTAAGAAAAACAACGAGGATAAAGTGCTCAGAACGTCAATTTCATGAAAAATGGTAATTTTAGCTTTTAAGGGTAGTTTTCAAGGCCCCCTGGGGGTGCGTTAGAGGTGCAAAACCCATATGTGTGATACATGAAATTCTTTGGTGGATAGTTCTATATAAGTTTCTATAATCTCTCGTCACTTATTCCTAAACCCTGAAAAATTATTCCAAAAACTCCACAAAGTGATTTTTCCCCATGCAATTTACATGGGAAACTTCAAGTCAAAACCGGCACGTGTTTTAATAAAAAAAAAAAAAAATTAAAAATTAGGGACTTTCTTTTTTCGGATTTAGAAACGAATTGGGAGGATTGAGACTCTGTAGAAAAAAAGCGTTTTTGGACCACCCTAGTGATCACTGTATCGCATGTTCTCTTCTAACCATTGGTCAAAAATTTTGTCTGGGATTGTATAATCACATAGAAGCATCCTATGGCAACGATATTGGCAACACTGCAATTTCATTCTCAGAGAAAATGGTGGTGATGCACTTATAGCCTCAAAATAGTATTGTCAAAATCGTCGAAATGTCATCTCAGTGTTGCCACGTAGTTACTGACTACCCCCGCCATGTGTCTCGCGAGAACGGAAATATTATTCTTTTCAATATTATATCTTTTATACTAAACACACAATAATTTTGATTTTTTTTCATAAAATCCGCACGATATTTTACTATACATCTGCAGTTTTTTAGCACAATGGTAAGATTCGTTTTCATACTAGACTTAATAATGTGGCGATTGCCCATGTTAGCTATAGGAGACCCATGCAAAAAGTACTGAACATAATATAAAATATTTGCCTTTACAAACACACGATTAAGCTAAAAATTGGAGCATGGTTAGATAACAATATTTTCTACATATTTTGAAAATTTTAGACAATTCCTAAGAAAGGTTCGATTTCGGCACAACTACCTTAATAAGTTGACATAATAGTAGTTGAAAACTAGAAGACTGATAATAAATAATATCATAATAAATGTTAAAAATGCTTAATTTATGTTGATTTCAGTAAAAGTTAGATTTATTCACAACTGAAAAGGCTATAAGTTGTGTTTCAAAACTTATATTAAAACTTAAGATTTTATTTTAAGAGTTTTTTAATTATATTCAAAAGTTTATCCCACGTTTGATTGGCTACTGATTTTATTAGATAATAGTAATACTCTTAGAATAAATGAATAATGCTGAATAATGCTTAAACGTTGACAATTTAAATAAGATTTGTTTTATCAGAATTGCGTGTAGTTTATTGATAAAAATTGAAATAAAATATGTTTTTAAAATCCATCCAGGAAATGCATGTAGCTCGTATTTCTTCCTCATGCGTGCACCTTCACGACATGCGAGAGATATGCGTTGCATATGAGGACGCATAATTATGTATGCTCAGGTGAAGGCACGTCATGCGGATTATACGCACCCATGCCTTCATCGTGCACGCACAGTGCACGCATTTTTTATCTGGCGCAACGTTTTTCTTCTCTTAAATCTTTTTCATATCGTGCGTTGTTTGACTTTACATTTTCAATTTCGTCTGTTTTTTTGCATTTTCGAAATATTATAAGTCTATAGAAAAGAAAGAATAGAAATAATAGAAACATGGAAAAGCACAATAATGATTCCGAAAGTAATCAAAAACGGTATTGCTTTGAATTGAATTAAAGCATTGTGACGTCTCGCTCCCCGCGTCTCGTTTTAAGTTTGGTGGGTATTGTCGCCTCTATCCTCTACGATCTGGCAACACTGCTTATTTGGAGAAAGTTTCGTTCCTCCCAACTAACCTTACCATCCATGGTGTAAAGTCGCCCATATGAGAATGAGAGTAAAAGAGACAGGCTCAGTTTTCGTGAGTCTAGCTCTAGAGTCATGCCAGTAAGGTTTTATTTACACTCATCTCGCGATCGACGGCACCGCTCGGGTCTTGTGTGCCGTCGATCGGCCGAGATTATAATATCTCGAGCGAGCACTCTGATGTCAGCACTCAGGACCCAGTGTCTCCAGATCGTGGGATTTTTTGGCCCCCACTCTACGACCCACGAGCTCATGCTATCTTTCTCTATCAATAGATTCGCGACTTTGCGACTTTAAGAGGGTATTCTAGTCTAGAAATACAAATATTGGGTCTTTTTTGAAATTCGATTTAAAAAAACTAAAAATATTTTTACCATAAACTTTTTTTCAGAACATTTATTCATATTCCAACAATATGTAAAAAAATTTAGAAAAAAAAATTCGAAAATTGAACGAGTTACAGGCTGATGAAGTGGGGGGTGTCGAAAAAACGGTGCGTCTGTATTGACACGATTCCAACCCTTCTGGTGGTCGGAAAAAAAAGATTCTTAATCAGTAAGAATGTCGCTATTGTCTGAACTAGGATAAATTTAAAAAAAATTTTTTTGACAAAATGGCGACTGTTTGAAAAAAAAAGTAATTTTTTGCCCTTTTTTTCAAGATTAAACATTTTTTTAAAATAGTAAAAATCGAAATTTTTAAATAATCCTAGTTCAGACGATAAAGGGACATATAAAGAAGGTCCATACCAAATTTCAAGTTAATCGGTTTATTAGAACTTCAGAAATCATGTCAAAGGTGACGAAAAAAGTAGTTTCGAGAAAAACGCGTTTAAAGATTTGAGCAAAGTTGCACGGAGTTTTCTCTTACATTTTTTTAATCCGCGATTATAAATAAAATAACAAATTATTTATTGTCTTTCATCAATTCAGATAAAAATCGGTTTTTGTCTATAAATGATTCATATTCGGTGCAAATAAATTGATTGATCACCATGAATCCATTTCCACCCACTGTGGACCGGCTCTCTCGCTATGTTACTAAAATGACTGCATATGAAATGGCTATAACTTTGTCAATAATCGAAATTATAAAAAATCCTTCGGAGGATATATTCTTGGAAGCCTAATCTTTGAAAATATGCAAAAAAATCGATTTTTTCAAAATTCTAGACTAGAATACCCCCTTAAGATTTGCTAATTTCTATACCACGCAGGCTACGCAGTATGGCGCTGACTTCGAGGTCATTTCGAGCGCCGGGACTTCAGCGTTGGGTCTCAAAGGACGCTCGGGGGACGGACGGACGTAGAATCAGCCGAGCGTGAATAGTGCCGTCGATCGCGAGATGAGTGTATCTTAAATTTCTTACACTTATAGCACGTATAGCTGATTATTTCAAATACGAGAACTCTTATTTGATAAAAATAGACTGTATAAACGATAAAGAGAAAAGAAAATAGTAAATTTTGTTCTTTTTTGATAAAAAAACACCAAGAAGTAAGTACATAGTTTATGCCATGTGCAAATTATATATATTTTCTCTCGCATTTCATCAACCGTTTACAAGTTTACACAAAATGAACTTGAACTTTCCCGGTAAGAAGAGAAGAATTCTGAAACATTGAGAATTTGAATTCCTATTAATGTGCTAATTTTCCTCCATCGAAACTTCCACCAAAGAGTAGAAAAAAGAAGCAAAATCTATTCTTTTTAACAGACTTAGAAAAATTTAAAGGAAGCGTAATCAGAGGAATTAAAAGAAGGAATAGAAAGAAAGTGACGTTGAAGAAGCAAAACCTATTCCTTTTAATCGACTCAGAAAGTTAAATCGTAATCATTTAATTTATTATATTATTTAATATATTATTTCATATTTTATTTCATGAAAATTAATACACTTTGGAAAATACACTTTGAAATACACTTTTGAAAATCCTTTTCAGATGTGACACTATTATGTATTTTGAGAGGTTAGATTTCCTTCACCGGTGTGAATCTTGGTGAACCTAGTGAATTAAAAGTTATTCTTCCGTTCAAAATTTTTCGTATAATAGTGCAAACCTCAATTTTTAAATAAATCCGGTACTGTGGGTGTCCATTTACTTGTATCACTCATTTTTAACCACTTTCATGACCCGATTTAAAATTTCGCGACGCCAACTGTCAACCAGCATGGAATTGCGTCATCTGCGTCATTATGTTACACACGGAGGAATAAAAACTATGCAAGTGCACATCTTTTGTAGGCATATTAGAAGGAATTAAAATAATCGAAAATAAAGCAGAGAGATTCCAGGTCAGAAATATCAAAGTTGTTAGCCATATGCCGATTTTCTTTAAACTAGGGGAAATAATAGTGTTAGGGAGGTGAGACATTGTACTAAAATATTTTTGAAAATATTTGAATATTGTAACTCGGCGAAGATTTGCTTTATCACATTTTACCCAATGACCCTTTCTGTTAAAAGGATTATAACAGCGAATGACTGGCAGAGTCATGGTATAAATATAAGTTACAAAATTTATTTGTAATAAGAACAAATTATGTGCAGAAAGTGTAGGGAAATACATTTGCTAATTTGTTCTTAGTGCAAATATATTTTGTAACTCGGCAAAGTTTTGCTTTACCACATTTTATCCAATGACCCTTTTTGTTAAAAGGATTATAACAGCGAATGACTGTCAGAGTCATGGTATAAATATAAATTTCATACGATTTCATATTAAAAAAATATTTAGTGACCTGGTAGGCTATCACGATAAACTGAAGAAACTAAGCAAAAAAACGACAGTAACATAAACATCTAAGACTAATTTCGCTTTAAGCATCTTGAATCGGCCGTTGCACGAGATAGTGGGCACAGTGGTCGCAGATTTGAAACGAGACGTATTTGACACAATGAAAGGTCTGTGTCCGTGTGAAATGAGTAGGAGACCGTAATGGTTGCGCGCGCAGCAAATTCTCCTCTTCTGAGTTTGAAAACCCGAGGATGTACGATTGCCTTCGGAAAGCTTCGGGCGGTCTATTTATATCTCCTCCTCTCCTCCTCTCCTCATCTCCTCGATTCACATGTGAAATTGAAGAAATGATCGATTTTACTATTTCGATGCGTTTTGATGTTGAGGTTAGGTTTTTCAGGTGGAGAATATTAATATTAATACCATTATATATATTAATAATGTTAATATTAGGATTATATTATAATAGAATAGATTATAATAGTAATTTATTTCTATTTGGATCTGCAAATTGAATGAAATTCAAGAAATTGGTTATTTTAATGATTTGAATA
>UCOH01007995.1:0-37594 GCA_900474275.1 Synergus japonicus | reverse complement strand
GACCCAGGGAAGCGAATAGAAGGCAGGTTGCGAGCGTGGTGCATTCGAAGCTGCTATATGCAGCACCGGTGTGGTCATCGGCCCTCGACACCCGGGCCATCCTAAAAAAGCTGTTCTCAGCACAGAGAGGTGTGGCGCTGAGAATTATCTCAGCCTACCGCACTGTCTCGACGAGCACTGTTTTGGTCCTGGCGAGCGTTCCGCCAATCGACCTGCTAGCGAGGGAAAGAGAGGAGACCTTTCATCTCCGCAAGGAGCTAACGCAGGTCGGTGGAGAGGAAGAGGATGACGCTCGCATGAAGGAGTCTAGCCTCCGTAAGGAGGCTAGACGCAGGCTCGTCGAGAGATGGCGGGCGGGATGGCGCGGGGAGTCGACGGGGAGATGGACACACCGTCTAATCCCGGAGCTCGCTCCCTGGCTGGAAAGGAAGCACGGTGAGGTTGGCTTCTATTTGACGCAAGTGTTGACGGGTCATGGTTGTTTCAACGCATACCTGAAACGCTTCAAGAAGAGAGACGAAGAGATGTGTGACTACTGCGATTCCCCTGTGGACGATGCGGAGCACACACTCTTCGTCTGTGAAGCATGGGAAGTGGCAAGGGAGGCCCTGCGCCGGGCGATGAGCGCTGAGTTCACCCCCGAAACAGTGGTCCCTCTCATGCTCAAGTCTGAGGAGTGCTGGCAGCGCGTCGAGTCTTTCATCACGCATGTGATGAGGACTAAAGATCTCGATGGGCGTTCCAGGGGAAACATAAACGGGTAGGGCCAGAAAAATCCCGCAGCAAGTGCTTACGGGGAACCCACTGCTCGCGAAGTAAGAAGCCGACAGACTTTCATATGAACCAGACAGATAAGCGATATTTGTTTTAAAAAGGCATTTTTAATACCAATTTTATAAACAATTGGAAATTTTTACGTGTTCTCGATATGCGACTGAGCTAAAATTTTATATACATATATTATATACCAGATAACATACCTTAGCATATCATCTTTAATTTTAGACATTTTCAATTTGATATCTCAATAAATTTAGAAGTATTGTTGTAGAGAAAAAATGTGGGTAAGGTAGGAATTGGGTAAATCTCGCATGGCCAATGTAGAAATGGCATTGCAAAAAAGAATGTCGGTAAGGTAGGGATCTGATAAGCAATACATGCCTATATGAATTACAGCAAGGAATCTTTTATTATAGTAAGGAATTTTAATTGTAAATTTTAGATTGGTAATTTTCGTCAAGCAATTTCAGAAGTCGACATTAGTAGCTTCGAAAACCGAGAGAAGTAAAAGTAGTTCATCTCATGCTCCTACAAAGTAGTTCTACATTTTTACGAACTACCGGGCGTCACAAACGTAAAGAAAGGTAAAATGGCTCAAGTTTAAGCCTAAAAATTCAGTTTCTTCATTTTTCCCAATGAATATTAGATTCGAAATAGATATTTTTTCACTCTGTAGAAAAATTCTTCTTTAAAATAGAAGGGTGACTACAGAGCGAAAGAATCTTTAAGAAAAATATCTTTTTAGTAAAAAGAATTGTTTGAACCCGATCCCTACCTTACCGACGTGTTTTTTCCTAACAACTCACGCGTACACGAAATAAGATGTCGAGTTGAAAATTTGTGGAATTAAATAAAAGAAACAAAGGAAAGCTTATATTGTTCTAAATTAATTTCTGAATAAAAATATATATTTTTTGTAATTATTAAAATTTAGGATTGCATAAATGTTTCTTAGTACCTATCTTCCAATTAATTTCCGAAATTTTCAACTCGATATCTCATTTCGTGTAAACCTGAGTTGTTACAAAAAATGAAAAAAACATTTCGGTGAGGTAGTTAAGGTACGGTTCGGTTAAGGCCATGTAAGACGTACACGATCCCTACCTTACCAGCATTTTTTCTCTGCATTTATTGAGATATGTCTGTCTACATTTATTAAGATATCAAATTGAAAATTTCTAAAATTGAAGTTAAAGCATTAAGGTACGTTTATCTGGTCCTGAATATTGACATTAATAAAATAATTTTTTCCAAACAATTTTTGTATTTTTACAAAAATTTAAGACCAGATAAATATACCTTAGCTTATTTTCTTTAATTGATATTTCAGTAAATGTACAAGTATGATTACAGAAAAAAAATGTCAGTAAGGTAGGGATAGGGCAAGTCTTACATGGCCTTAAACTAGAAAAGTAGATAGCACAAGAATTTGATTTTAACTTGAAAATCACGCTGAAACATAAAAATTGAGAGTCTACTCTGAAGCTGAATGAAATTCACATGAATTCTTAAAGTTCTCGAAGTATATTGTTAAAAGATTCAAAGATAAACTTTGTGTTCTCTTTTGCCCTTTATTTACCTTGCTTTACAAGTGCGCCCTGCGATCCGATACGAAACACGCAAATGGACTGTGCTTTTTAAAGAAAGTTAAAAAAAATTACGACTGTTGGACTCAACTGTAACCCTTAAAATTCAATCTTCATTTTATGCAATAAGGATTAAAATTATAAATTCTTTCGCTCTGCAAGCATAATTCTTTTTAAAAAATGAAAAATGGTCTAGAGTGAAAAATTATTTAAACATAATATTTCTTGAATAAAATGAAGAAATCTAATTTTGAGATTAGATTTCGAATTCTTCGTTTTATGCAAAAAGCATCGAAATTTCATTTTTTTCGCTTTTTCTGAGAAAAAATTCCTTTTTAAGGGCACGTATTACTTATCCAATTCCTACCTTACCGACATTTTTTTCTCTATAGCGTTTCTTCTAACTTTATTGAGGTATCCAATTGAAAATTTCTAAAATTATATAAAATGTGATAAGGTATGTTTACCTGTTTATGTTAAATTTTTATAAAAATAAAATAAAATTATTCAAAACATTTTTTTTTATAAATGTGAATATTTAGGACAGATAAACGTACCTTATTGCTTTAACTTTAATTACAGAAATTTTCAATTTGATATCTCATTAAATTTAGAAGTAACGCTTCACAGAAAAAATGTCGGTAAGGTAGGGATCGAATATGTAATACATGCCCTTATACTATAAATAGTATGAATAGAACGAAAAAATTTTATTATAATGTCTGTTGAATTAAAATGAAGAAATCATTTTTCGAAGTAAGGACTTGAGCCCAATTGGTAAATCTTGAAAAAAAATTGTGCTCAAGTAATAAATCGTATCGGATAGCAACATGGCAGTAGACTATTTAGAGGATCGCAAGGATATTTACTTGGACACTTGGCGGGCTGTGTTCCTGTGAAAAGGATAGCCTTCCAGCTTGCGCCAAGCTGGTCGGCGACAAATTGGTAGGACTGCTCGTTTGAGGACTCTGCAATAACGCATACATAATTTCAGAAAAATTCCTCCGTCGAGTTCCCAAGACCCAATTAAATTGTTTCAATTTCCCAAAAGATACTTTTTACACAAAGCAAAGGCATCTTAAAGGCATGTAGAAATTACCATATGAGTAAATTTAAGGCTATGTAAGACTTACCTGATCCCAAACATATCAACATTTTATTATCTGCAACGATACTTCTACATTTATTGAGATATCCAATTCAAAATTTCTAAAATTGAAGTTAAAGCATTAAGGTACATTTGTCTGGTCCTAAATAATGACATTTTTAAAAAAATAATTTTTTTTTATTTTTACAAAAAGTTGAGACCAGATAAACATACATTAGCATATTTTCTTTAATTTTATAAATTTTCAATTTGATATCTTTATAAATGTAGACATAACGTTACAGAGAAAAAAATGTCGGTAAGGTAGGGATCGGGTAAGTAATACATGCCCTTAAGGGCATTAGATCAAATTTCTACACACAATATTCTATTTCTTTATTACACTCGACCAATATTAATTATTATTAAACTATATGTATTTTTTGTCAGCCTCTAAGCATTTTTGTAGTAAATAATAATCCTCATTGTTTGGAGAATAGAAACAAATTTATCACTTTAATCCATTTAATACACGTTATTCAGTACTGCCCCCTAGCGTAAGCTTCGGATTAAATTTAATTCCGAATCAATCCGAATCATTCCGGAATTTGTATCCAAACCAAACAGTTTCATTCCGTCCTAATCCGAAGGAAATTTTCAATTCAAATTAACCCGAAGCCCATTCAAAATCAATTCAAACCCTTAATCCGAATGAATCCGCCAATCCGATTTAATGCGATTGATTCGGATAGACCGAATTCATTCGGATTGAAAGTCTTGATAGATCCGTTCGAAGTTCGAATTAATTCTAATTTGCGGATTTATTTGCAATGAAGGTTCTAATTGCTTTTGAATGGGTTTCGGATTAACAAGGATTAATACGGATTGAAAAGGACTGAAAATCGTTCGTGTTCTTTTTCGGGTTTGGAGACATGGATTAGAAATGTTTGAAAGCAGTATTAGTATTAATTTCTGATTCATACGAATTGATTCCGAATTGATTCGCATTTTCTGGATCCATTTAGGTTGATTTGAATTCTAAATAATTGAAAATCGTTTGATTCACAATGATTGAAACGGGTTGGGGAGGATTGAGAACATTTGGGGTTCAATCGGATTGGAATTCATTCGGATTGGTTCATGACTGATTCTGATTGGAAAGGATTAAAATTCGTTCAAGTTCACGCGGATGGAGAAGGATTGAAAATCTTTGGGATTAACACAGGTCGGGTTGAAAACTTTCTTTGGATGAACGCCACGTAAGAGTTATCCGATCCCTACCTTACCGACATTTTTTTCTCTACTACGGTACGTCTACATTTATTGAGTTATCAAGTTAAAAATTTCTAAAATTGAAGCTAAAGTTTTAAGATACGTTTATCTGATCCTAATTATTAACATTCATAAAAAAAAAATTTTCGAAAAAAGGGCATAGCAGGATAAGCATGTGTGTGCTGCCCCCGGCCGAATTTGTCCGGGATTTTTACTATGAGTTTGTACTGATGGACTAATAACTTTCCCAAAAATTTAGATCTGAATAAAATTTTTTGGGGGAGTTATGGGGGTGGAAAGAAAAATCGAAAAATATTTTTTTCTCGAGAACGGCTGGAAGAATTTTTATGAAAAAAATATATGTTGTGAGTTTCGATTGGGGGATATTTTAGAAAAATTATGGATTTTTTTTAAATAGGACGCTTTTGCGGCACACCCACCATTTTGTGCCTAAACATACTTCAAAATTTTCTGAAAAATGTGCCCCAGGTTAAAAATTAATTGAAGTGGTAGAACAGGGTGACAAAAATTAAAAATCTTCAGCGTACAGCGGTTAAGTGTACCACCCGCTGTATGCATGCGTATCTACACTGACTGTAAAGGGGTAATATTTTATTGTGAGTTACTTCCCTCTCACAATTCGGGGTGCTTTTTTATTGTGAGTCCCCTCGCCTCTCACGTATCAAGTTCCTGATTTACTGTATTGATGAGAGCACTGTTAATCTTCGTCGCTATCCTCTTCAATTACGGGAATAATATTTTTTTTAGTGAACATTCCGCTGAGAATTGCAGCTGGCTTTAGAATTTTTGAAATGTACCTTGCATGGGATATATAGTATATAATTGCAGCAATATGTGAACAGCAACCAACAGTCCTTTTTCCGTTAGCGCAATCACACACGTATTCCAATAAACCAGACATTCCAAAACTATTGGGCTTATATTTAATGAAACATTTATATAGTTTTTTAGAAATATGCCGTGATTGAACTTGCACTCTTAATACATTCGATTGATCTTTCACGTATTGCATGTTTACCTGTCCATCTTTGTCAATCATTTCGGCCAAGTATGATACGGCCTGCGATAGCTGATATGATCCGGTAAAAAATATGTATAATTCTTTCTCGGTCAGTTCAGGAAAATCTAAAATGTCATTGCATGTTATGGTTTGAAAAATAACTTTCTTACGAAGCCAGCCTTTCTCTTCTACTTCAGTAGCCAAAGTGTTTTCAAGATTTTTTTTGAATCTCATTCTATCCAAGATCTCAGTTACAAATTCGGTATAAGATTTTAATCTCTCTCCAAATTGGTTATGAAGGAATGACGCTATTCTAAAGAGAGCTCCAACTTTTGGAAGCATCTTGTTGTCCAGTTTGTGGTCTAAGAGTTTATATTTTTGCTTCAACATTCCGTGAACAGCTTCAACTGCCCAACGAATTTTCGTCACATAACGGGACTCATTTGATTCTTTAGCAGTTAGTTGTTTTCGTTTCCCTTTCAAAGCAGGCATTAGAACGTTGATTTTTTTTGAGTTCTAAGTCAGCTTTCACGTCCCGGAAGCCGCGATCAGGTACAGCATAATCGTTCTCTTTCAACAATTTGCACAAACCATCTGCATTTTGGAGAAGGGTTTTCATGATCTCTGCATCATTGAAATTCGCAGGATATGGTCCTAGCATATCAACCACGAATCCGTCAGTTGTACAAATTGTGAATGTCTTACAGAGTGGTACTTTCTTCTGACCTGAGAAACTTTTTTGCTGATTCGTACTTTTCTGATGACGTGCATAAGTTCCATCACAGATCAGAAACAGATTTGTACGAATATCAAATAAACTTTTGGCTATTTCTGTGGCGTGAGTTTCAATTAAGTCCTCTCTATTCGAATTACTTAAACCGAAACGAGATGGCAAGACATCTTCTTGAAACGATTTTATTATCGCTGATGTATATTCAGAAACCAGCTGCTCGTATTCAATTTGCAGAATGGACGCCAGAAGTCTATTTGAATTACCTGTACGGAGTTTAAAAAGAAATACAACAAGAGCTTAAGTAACGGTACAAGTCTATCTGTCCCTCATTGAAGTCATCATATCCCTTAATTCATAACCCTTAATTATATTCTTCCAAGACAAACCAGTGAAAACAAAAAGCTGCTTTTCTGAAAGACTAAAATCTGCTATTTTGTCATACAGTGTAAAATCGCATTCTACGGCAAGATTCTTCATCATTGTTGTCAATTCTGAAGCGCTTACACATGAGGAATGAGAGTACACCTGCAAACTACCCAGATCATTATCAAAAAATCGACCTTTTATTAAGTGCGCTTGACAACACCGATTACCTGCAGGTATATGGATTTTCCTTTTAATATGAGCTTGTAAACGAGCTTCTTCTGGAACGTCAGTTAGATTTGATGTGGCGAAACAAAGGCAACAACATTTATGAGTAGAAATAGTTCTCGAGATTTGAACTTCAAACTTTTCAACGCTTGATTTGTCTGCTGCAGGTTTTAGCCGTGTCTTAAATGTTGGATTATCAGTTTTCAACTGTGAAAGACATTTATCATTTCCAGAAGACGTGCTTTCTACATCATCATCAATTTTTTGTTTCTTATATTGAAACACTCGACATTTTGCACATAAAATATCGTTAACAGAAATTGTTTTTTGAAACCTATTAGACAAAGTCGATGATTCAGCCTCACTTTCGACCATTTTTTTCTTTTCCGATATTTTATTTAAATACTTATTACACCCGGCACACTTAGGATTGTTTGACAATGAAGACATTTTTCCGAAGCTACCTGATACGAAGTAGGAAAAAAAGAGTATTTTGAACCGGAGACAATGTATGTGAGAAAATATTTATGAAATACAAATACACAAGCGAAAATGATTGATAATATGCGTTCAAGGAACAAAGGTAAGCACTCATCAGTAAAATCAATGTTAATTCAAGAATAGGGTTTGAAAACCCCAATAATTGCTTTGAAAGTTATATAAAACACAATCACACAAAAAACATCATCAACTACAAAAAAACGTACGAAAATCCAGAAACGCAGTAAACGTTCAGAGAACTATACCAAATATTTGGAAGAATGGAGTTTTTATGGTCGCTGATCAAATAATATCCGAAAATAATGTACCGAAATCATATGGTGGGTTATTATACCGTGAAAAATTACTTGTCTTGCCCTCTAGTAGCAGACGCGAAGAAACACTTAATTCATTTATTTCTTGTTCAAATTTCTCAGATACAAAAGTTGGGTTTTTGACACTTTGTTGGGTCTCCTGGCCCACTATGTTAAAATCCTTGATTGATATTATGAAAACAAATTGAATAATACAGCGGGTGGTACACTTAACGCTGTACGCTGAAGATTTTCAGTTTTTTTCACCCTGTTCTACCACATCAATTAATTTCTAACCTGGGGCACATTTTTCAGAACATTTTGAAGTATGTTTAGGCACAAAATGGTGAGTGTGCCGCAAAAGCGTCCCATTTAAAAAAAATCCATAATTTTTCTCAAATATCCCCCCTTCGAAACCCATAACATATATTTTTTTCATAAAAATTCTTCCAGCCGTTCTCGAGAAAAAAATATTTTTCGATTTTTTTTTCCACCCCCATAACTCCCCCAAAAAATTTTATTCAGATCTAAATTTTTGGGAAAGTTAATAGTCCATCAGTACAAACTCACAGTAAAAATCCCAGACAAATTCGACCGGGGGCAACACACACATGCTTATCCTGCTATGCCCTTTCTTTTGTTTCTACAAAAATTTATGACCAGATAAACATTATACCTTAGCATATTTTCTTTAATTTTAGAAAGTCTCAAGTTGGTATCTCAATAAATGTAGACGTAGCGTTCCAGAAAAAAAATGAAAGTAAGCTAGGGATCGTGTAAGTCGTACATGGCCTTAAATAGGACTAAAACAGTTTGATTCAGATACAAATTCCGGAATAATATGGAAATTTTCGGATTGGTTCGAAATGAATTCGAATCAGAAACTTTCGTCAAGCCGAATCTAAAAATAGAAAAGTGGAATAATTTAAAAAAAGGAACTGAAATAGTAAAAAAAATGTGAGAAAATGTAGGTTGAATAACATTTGCAATGATTTTTGCGAAGAGAGTTTATCGTTTTTCCAGATCCTTGTACCGTGCAGAACTTTCATTCGTTATGAGATTCTGGTTTATTTTCCAGGCTATACAAACATGTGTAAATATTGCCTTTTAGAATACATAAATTCAAGGTGGAATAATAAGACTTTCATATACGTTTTTTTCTGTGTTTCCTGTTTCAATCCCTCAAATAAAGTTTTTAATCTTTACACTTTCAACTACAAATTCACACAGATCAGGGAAAAAAAAGAGTACATGATAAAAAGTTGAAAATTAAACACTTAGAATTTTAAAGCATTTGAAGCCTTGAACTCAAAAAGATAGAATTTTTATACATTTCAGAAAAATGTTTTAGAAACTCTTTTAGCAAACATGATTGAAATCAAAAGATATTTTGATTATAATTTTATATTTAAAGGTATTGGGTCACAGTTCAAACCTCGAAATTTAACATTATCTCTCTTTGAATTTCTACTCTTAAATTGAAAAGCAAAATTAAATAAATGGATTTTCTACGAAAAAAAAATTAACTTTTAACCGAATTGGTTAATTTTCAAAATAGAAAATTAATTTTCAGTTATTCAAATTTTCAATTAAATATTTGAATTTTCATCTAATAATATAAATTTTCAAAGTAATAGGTAGTTGAATTTTCAACAAGAAAATAGTAAATATATAAAATAAACTGTGAGAGACTCTTTTGAATTACAAATAAAACCTTTTAAAGCATATCTTTATCTGTTTATTTTATTTTTTTAAACAAACAGTATTTTATTTGTTTCGAGGTCAAGGTTTTCTTTTATATTTATATTTACAGAAAATTGTCCTAGGATTGAGATGTAGCATTTAGCTCGTATTGATCTGTCTTGATGTTAATCAACCTTTCAATGTGACACGAATTAAGCTCCAAAAATATCAGCAAGTAATATTGGAACACACTTGTTCAATCAAAATATTTGCATAAAAATTCACGTTTCCTTTATTCATGTTATCTAAACTTCTAACTCTTTTCTATAATTGGATAAGAATTTCTCTTTACTTTTAGTTTAATTTTTAATTTTAAAATTAAAAAATTTTTTATTTTACTTTTTTTTACATTGTTCATAAGAATTTTAAGTGTGAAATAAAAAGTTCATTTTATGTCGCAAGTTTAATAGTCGGAAATGCTATCAAAGAGAAAAAATATATAGTAATTCTTTTATTTAAGAAAATAAGGGAATAAATTTTATTTTGATAAAATTACTATAAGTACTAAAAAATTATAATTTTCAACTAAAAAGATGGATTTTCCACATAAAATGAAGTATGTAGCTCAATTTAAAACAAAAAAAAAATAATTTTTAAGGGAATAGTTGAATTTTTAAGAAAGAAAATGAAATCTTAACCAAGAAAGTGAGTTTTCAACGGAATTTTTTAATTTTTAATATTTAATTCAATTTAAAAACATTTTTTTAATTTTTAATTTTCAACCAAAAAAAAAAAATGGATTTTTAGCTAAACTAGAACATCACGCCGCGCTTCGTGCGCCTATATAATTCACGATACGCACTTGTGATGATCCCACGTGACCATCTCTCAACCAATCAGATCACGAATAAACTGCGGACATTCGACAGGTCATCTATTTCTTAAGAAAGGATATTTGAATTTTCAAAAAAAATAATTTACACATACATTTCAATATTGAATTAAATTTTAAACGCATTTTCCTCCAAAAATTCAATTTTCAACCAAAAAACGATGATTTTTCTACAAAAAGTCATATATTTGTTCCATAAAATTAAAGAAGATACAAAATTGAGTTCAATTCGAAATTTTTTTATTTATTCAATTTTCAACCAAAAAGGTACAGAATAAAAATTAAAAAAAAATTTAATTTCAAATAAATATTAAAATTTTAAGCCAAAAAAGTCAATTTCAAACTTAATATTGAAATTTTCGAAGAAGAAAGATAATAAATAAAGAAAATTAATTTTGTACCAAAAATATGAATTATCATCTAAATATTGAAAGTTTCAACGAAATAGCAACACAATAAATTTTCAATCAAAAACGATGAATTAAAAAAATGGATTATGTTAAGAAAATAGTACAACTTTCAAGCAAAAATAGTTAAATTTCCGTATTGGAGTTTTATTGATTTTATCCGAGAAAACCGAAAAAAAGAGATATTATTTCTTGAAAAAAGGGGCAAAATATAGTAATAGGAAAGAAACTGTGAAGTCTAATAGCTTGAAGAATTGAGGCATCGAGATCAAAAGGAAAGTAAGTATTGTTGCGATTTCTTCATTTTACTTTTAAAATAATGCAATTAAGTATTTTTTCTCTGTGTTTCGATACTAATTTTTTAAATGTTGTCAAAGTATTAGATCAAAATTCGAAGTAATTTGGTAGCTACGACCTTTAAATGACCGCACGCGCATGAGGCATGTAAGGACGCACGGTTCACTTTAAATGCGATTTTCTCGAAACAGCATTTTTTGACACTGCATACACGATTACAAGGATCGTAATCAACGAATCTTAAGGGCATGTATTACTTACCCGATCCCTGCCTTACCGACATTTATTTCTATGTAACGCTACATCTACATTTATAAAGATATCACGTTGAAAGTTTATAAAATTGAAGAAAATATGCTAATTTATGTTTTTCTGGTCTTCAATTTTTGTAAAAATAAAAAAAAATTTTTTTCAACAAATTTTTTTTTTTAATTTCAATATTTGGAACCAGACAAACGTATCTTAAGGCTTTAGCTTCAAATATAGAAATTTTCAATGTGGTATCTCAATAAATGTAGACGTAGCGTTACAGAGAAAAAAATGTCGGTAAGGTAGGGATCGGAAGTATTACATGCCCTTAACGAAGCTTATTTTAAAGCTTATTAATACAGCTTCTATTTGAACTAAAAAAATTGTATAGAAAATTATATTAAACAACTTTGTTTTGCAAATCATCGTTAAATATTGTCTAAGAAAAACTTAAATTTTTTTCAATCTTGCATAAATTTTGCAATTTTTGATATTTTTCATTTTTTCTTAGTTCAGATAGAAGATAATTTCACAGAGTTTAAAAACCACTATGATTTTTATTTTTCAAGTAAAAATTACTGCCGCTTTCGTGTACGCAGTGGAGGGCCGTCAGGAGCGTCGGGCTGTGAACGATGTTCTTTTTCTGCTAAATAAAATTATTATTTTGTAATCAAATAATTTTGTTTGTAGGTTTAAATCACAAATAAAACAGGTAAAAAGTATTTAAAAAGATTACTATGTTTTAAAGCTTAAAAAAATCCGCAATATATTGCAATTTTTGACTCTCTAAACCAGGTACCCCCTTAATACTTTTTTGCGAAATATGAAATGATTATATTTCTTCTTCCCGGTTTTGTGCAGAAAGTATTAAGGCCATGTAAAAATAATATTTTTTAGCATTTTAAATGCACACAAATAGCAACCAATCATATACCGAGCGCGAGTGACGATGCACAGTAGAGTATGGGGCTCCGTTTGGGGCCACTGGAGTAAAATCAGGAAATCGAATTTTGTCCTTAGAACATGAATCCAATATCCTTAAGGGTGTTAGGTCTTAGTTTAAACCTTAAAATTCGATCTGTTTTCTCTATTTAAAAACTTTCTCTTGAATTAAGAAGAAATTAAAAACATGGATTTTCATCCAAAAAAAAAAAAATTTAATCTTCAACAAAAAAAAAAAAGTAAAGGTTTAATAGAATGTAAGCTTACTTCTCAATTTTAAAAAATGGATTTTCAACAAATATTAAAATTTTTAACTAAAAAAATTGAATTTTAACTGAAAAGTGAAATTATTTTCACCCAAAAAATTTAATTCTCAACCGATTAGCTTAGTTTTCATTTTAAAAATTGATTTTTAACAAAACATGTACATTTTTATTAATTTTTTAAAACTAAATAATTCAATCAACAAAGAAAATTAATTTTTAAATAAATTTTCAAGAAAAAAATTGATTTCCAACTAAATACTTGAATTATCAAGCAAAAACGTGAATTTTTAACGCAATTGTAGAATTATTAACAAAGAAAGTTAATTTCCAATAAAAATAGTTGAATTTAAAAAAAAAGAAATAGAGCTTCATCATAATATTTAAATTTTCAACAAAAAAATTAATAAATTCTCAACCAATGTTTACTTTTCAATAAAAAATTTTATTTTCAAGAAAATTGTTGAATTTTCGACAAACACCCTTAAGGGGGTTTAGCTTCCATGTGAACATTATATTTTGTAATTGTTTTTAAAAGTCTTATTTTGAAAAAAAAAACGACCTTACCGACTTGTTCAAAGATCGAAAAGCTGGTTAGAAAATGGGATAGCCTCATAAATAGTGCGTGGTTAAAAACAGAGCAGAAAGCTGATTGTGGGACTTACATTGCTGTAGAGTGAACCACCACTCGAATGTTCTTCCTGATCCAGAGGGGTGTGAAGAGGTGAGGCGAAGTGGACGTTACTGAGGTCAGGTAAAGATCCCGTATTGTTGCCTATGGGAATTTGCTGTCCTGGTGGTTGTGCGCTGGGATATATACTGCAACATTTTTTTAAACTAGTATTTTGCCAAATTTCTTCTTTATTGATATTGATTATTAAAATGAAAATACAAATATTTGCAATATAATAATTGAATATAATGATTGAAATTTATTTTGAATCAATCTAAACCATTTCGGAATTTGTATCTGGACTAAACAATTTCTTTCCGATCTAATCTGAAGGAAGTTTTCAGTGCAAATTAATCCGAAACCCATTCAAAATCGATCCGAACCTTTAATCCGAATCAATCCGCTAATCCGTATTAATCAGAATTAGTCCGAACTTTTAATCCGAATAAATCTGATCAATCTGAAGGAATCCGAATATTTCGAATCATTCGGATAGATCGGATTCATTCGAATTCAATCGGATTAAAGGTCCGAATTTCAGATTAGAAACGATTGAAAGGAGCATTAGTATTGATTTCGGATGATTTCGGAAATTAATTGAAAATCGTCGGATAGATTAGCACTGGATGGGTTCCCAATCCATTCTCATTCGGGATTCGGATTGATTTATATTAGTCAGGATTCATTCGGATTGGTTCCTGATTGATTCTGATTGGAAAGGGTTGAAGTCGTTTGGTTAAAATTCGGACCGATTCGGATTGAAATTGTTATTGGCTAATCAGATCGATTTTCTATCCATTTCAATCCGAGTGTACCCCAAAGATTTTCATTTCTCCCTAATTCGCGTGAATCTGAACGATTTTCAATTATTTTCAATACGAATGAATCCAGAACCAACGCAAATCAATCCATATGAATCCAAAATTAATGCTAATGCTCCTTTCAATCTTTTCTAGTCCGCCATCCGAAACTTTAATCCGAATGAATCTTAATGAATCCGAATGAGTTCGTAAAATTCGATTACATTCGGGTTTATTCGGATTGGAAGTTCGGATTCATTCGGATTAAAGGTTCGGATTGATTTTGAATGGACTTCGGATTAATTCGCACTGAAAACTTCCTGCAGATTTGATCGGAATGAAACTATTTGGTTCAGATATAAATTCCAGAATGAATTTCAATCTGAAGCTTTCGCTAGGGAACAGTTTCAACCTTAGGATTGAAAGAAAGAAACAACTGATATGTAGTTTTAATTACAGAAGGCATCGAAAGTCAAATTTTTACTTAAGATGTTGTGAAAAATAGTATACGTGACAAGAGGAGAGGGGATAATTTCACACGTGTGATAAATCTAATGTGATAAATTTAATGTGTAATGTGATAAATCTAATCTGAAGAAAGTTTTCAATCCGATTTAATCCATAGCCCATTCTAACAATTCGAACTTTCAATCTGAATGAATCCGGTCTATCCGAATCAATCAGATGATTCCGAAAAATTCAAATTATTCGAATTGAAAGTTCGTATTAATTCTGATTAAAAACTTCTTTCGGATTAGATGGAAATTAAAAGGTTTGGATGGGATACAAATTGCGGAATGATGCGAAAAATTTCGGATTGATTCGGAACCAAGAATTATCGAAATAAAAAAATAGGTGAAAAAATGAAAATAAATTTTTTAATATATGTTAATTTTTAATTATTTAAACCAATTATACATTCATAATAATAAATATTGTTAGCTAATAATAGTGAATAAATCTTCGTCTCATGTAGACGAAGTTTTATTGACTCTTATCTACAATATTTATTTGAGACTATGATCCTTGCTTATAAAAAAAATTCAATTGAAAACGTACTTAATACCAGGCACCCTGGGTGGCACTTCACAGGAAGATTTTGGTCGTTCGATGAAGCCGTGAAGAGAGTTCCTATTTTCATTTCCGGCTCCACTCATGTGTTGATCTGTCCAGTACAATTTGAAACAGAAAAATTTCTAGTCTGAGACAAGATAAAATTAGAAATCAGAATGTGAGATCTTCAAATCAATTCCTACGACAACACCTGAGGTACCCAGCAGGCACAAAATTTAACGACGATTTTAGAACGTCCTAAAAACCGTCCTAAGTCATGCTATAAAACTTCCCTAAAACTTCCAATGTTTCTAGAACGTTATTTGGCCTGACTTAGGATGTTTTTAGGACGTCCTAAAAACGTCTTGGGAGATTTGTGCCCAATTATTAGTTCCAAATTTCTTAAAATTCATATATAAATTCTTTGAAATTCCTAAAAATATTTCCAAATTCCAGTAAATCTTTCAAAATTCGTAAAAAAAATTTTTGTAAATTGTAATAATATTTTGATATCCTTTAAATTTCACGACGATTCTTGAAATTCCTTAACATATTTTTGACTTCTTTAAAATTTCACAAAATCCTTTAAAATTACTAAAAAATAAATCTGCGCGCTAATCATGCTAATAAACTAAAATCGACAGACACAGACATATAGACAGACTGACCAATTTGGAAAAACATGTTTTTCGGATTCACAGGGTCACAAAACGTGGACATTTCTAAAAAAACAATGGGGGCGTTCAATTTTACAAAGAAGTTGAAAGGATTACATTTCGTGAGTTTTTGAAAAATTTCAAAGGATTCAAATTTTAGAATTTCTCTTTTCCTTTGCAGCTCCAGTCGTATGTTAATCTTCCTAGTAAAATTTGAAAAAGAAAAACGTTTAGTTCACATTAGAAATTATAATGTGAAATAATTAATCAATTCCACATTATGCAATTTCACTGACTTTCGACTTAAGATTAAATCAAGTCGAGATTACTAATTGTTTGCGATTTTTAATCTGCAATTTTATTCGTGAAACTTGTTGTTCGTGAAAAATATCTTTATTACGAATTCTGTAATTAATCTCAAAGGGAATTTTTATGTTTATGTATGGATAATGTGGTACTACTTTCAATTTGTACTAGATTAGAAAGCGAAAGTTTCTGTTGAATGGTTCTTAAAAGTTAGCAGACTGTTGTTTAAAAAGAGATCAATTCAATAGATCTGTAATGTATGCTAATCTAATAACCAAATGATAACCAAACGAAAACTGCTTATCATATCCAACAATAGTTCAAAATTTGAATTTTTAATTGAAATTCTAATTCTAATTTCGGTTTCTTTATTTTAAGCAAAAAAACTTAAAGTAAATTTTTTTTTCGTTCCATAAACATGCTTTTATTTCGCAAAAGACGTCATCTACAGAGAACAAAACGATACATACACTGCTCATTCGATTACAGTTCACTCAGTTGTAGTATTCCTAGAACTTGGGTGCAGTGCCCAAAGTCAGTTTTTACTGTGATTCAGTCGGTTCACTCATTCGCGGAAAGTAACCAATCAGACGCAACCATTTAAAAGTAACCAATCAACCATTTGCGCCATGCGCGACGCATGAGCATTAATGCACATCATTGTGGAGCTCGCAAAGGATTTAACGATATTTTGTGTAATACATACGACCCTGATTTCTTTACCTGTGAAATTCACTCACGACGAGTCTTGACGAACCGAGGCAAGACTACAACTGAGTGAGCAGTGTAATTCTAATATTAAAAAAAAAATGAGTAAATCGAATTTTGAAGTTACAACTTGCATCCAACACTCATAATTCGCAATTTAAAAAATGTCAAGATTGAAGTAAATTTTTTAAAAACAATTGTAAACAATTTTCTAGAGAATGGAACGTAAAATTAGATTGTCACATGTGGCGGAGCGCAGGTAATTCGTTCCGTTGATAGGAGATAAATCATACTAACGATAAGAGAAGAGGAATACAATTTTTCCTCATGTCGTTGAGTCTCTGATTGCGACTTGCATAGCCAGGTGTAGAAGGCATTATAAATTGACTATTCACTATTGAATACATGCCAATGAACTATTCGGAAAGTTCGTTTAAATTCGTTCGGCATTTCCCCTGATCGGAAAGACAAGAAATTTAAGATATTCTGCGATTAGCAACAATTCCAATTTCCAAATGAATGAGTCTTTCATTGTTAGACTCAGATTTTCTTTAGCGAATTTCAAGACATTAAGAGTGTTGGATCCAAATTATATCCTCAAAATTCGATTTCTTCATTTTAGTTAGTGATGCATAACGATACGAGACACTCAATTGTCTTGTTCATTTCAAACGTTTGAGAAGCATTCTCAGAAATTGAGAATTTCATTCTGTCTTTTGTTCTTATCGTCTCATCTCATCTCATTTCTCGAACGAGTTATCGGTGTAAAAAGTTACTGAAAATTGACAAATAAGGTTAGCATACTATGCATGAAAGATTGCTTTAAGTTAACACATGAAGTTAGTTGAAATCCATAACCTTTTTAGAATAGGTTTATTGCTATAGTGATGACACTTTTAATTTCAAATGTCAGTTTTCACATTCAAAAAACAGTTGATATATGTACCATATACGATATATTCGAGCTTCCGAGAAACTCACTGATATGAGACGAGATGAGATGAGATTTAAAAAAAAAGACGAGAGCTTTTCTTGTAATTGCTCATTTCTCAATTTTCTTGCTCAAATGCATCACTAATTTTAGTCAACAAATACTCAATTTAAATGTTTTTTCATCCTGTCATAAAAATATTATCCTAGGTATTAAAAAAGTGATGTTGCCAATATATCGAATACATTGTTGTCGAAAACCTGATTGATTTAGAAACAGCGTGATTGAAAACAATCTTCAGACTATTTACCTTTTCAAAAAGATTATTAAAACAAAGAATACGAATCATAGAAAATTTATTGAAATTTTAGAAATATTAAATGATTTGACGATATTTCAAGTAATTTTATGGAATTTATTCTGATTTTCAGAAATTTTAAGGGATTTTACCAGTTATTGAGTTTTTATAGAATCTAAAGAAATTTAAAGAATCTAAAAATCTAATAAAGGATTAGATTTCATGGAATTTTAAATAATTTTAAAGGATTTAACGATATTTTGTGTAATTTTAAGTAATTTTAGAAACTTTACAAATTTCTTTACAAATTTCTTTACAAATTTCTTCCTAAATACATCTAGAATGTGTGTGTGAAAGGATTTTTGGCAATTCGGATTAGTTATTCCACTATATATATAGTTGAATTTCTTATAAGGGGTTAACAAAATATTTAATTTTACAAGTTTTATGTACTCTTATAATTTTCGTTAAATTCATTTATTCACTATACTTCTAAAATAATAAAAATTTACAGTTGATGTAAGGAAAATGAAGATTCTTTATGTCCAAACGAATCGATTGACCTATAAGATTAATGCATTTCATTGAAAAATATGAAAGTTATGCTTTATGAATTTTTAAAATGTAACTTCTCAAATAATCAAAATTTAATGCTGATGAAAAGAATACTTAATGCTTCCTCTATGAGGAGCAAATCATCTTTGCTTACAGGAAGCAAAGTCCTCATTGAAAGAGTACAAAAGTTGATACAATTTGACAGTTAGTTTAGGATTATAACGATAGGTTGTGAAATTTTAAGGAATTTTATAGAACCTTAAGAAATATCAAGTAATTTTTACGAAATTTCACAGAATCTCACCAGATTAATTATTAAGCGATTTCATGGTATATCGAGGGATTTTATCAAATTTTAAAGGATTTTAAGACATTGCACGGAATTTTCAGAGATTTTACAATGTATCATAGGATATAAAGTTATTTTAATGACTTAAGGGCCTCTGATGCTTTAACATAAGAGCAAATTAGTTATACCAATTATAAATTCATAATAATAAATATTTTTTTCTCTGCAAACACTAGGTCTACATTTATTGAGATATCAAATTGAAATTTTTTTAAATTAAAGAAAATATGCTAAGGTATGTTTATCTGGTCTTCAATTTTTGTTTATAAATGTCAATATTTAGGACCAGATAAACGTACCTTGATGCTTTAGGTTCAATTTTAGAAATTTCGCATTTAATATTTCAATAAATGTACACGGAGCGTTGCAGAGAAAAAAACATCAGTAAGGTAGCGATCGGTTAAGTTTTACGTATGGCTTTAAGAGCGTTGTATAATCGAAACTTAGAAAATTTGTTGAGTGCCCCCAATATTAAAGACGGCCCTGCCTTCGTATTTAATTTAAAGAGTAGATGTCGGGATAAATAAAAGAAAGTCACTAAGTATTTCAGGTCTGACGAAATCGTAGAGTGCATCTTATAAAAAATGCATCCCCTTTTTCTTGAGAAAATGAATATTTTGACTACAAATATTCATTTTCTAAAACGGAGAAATGCATACCGAGCAGAAAAATCGCGGGAACGAGATGACGATTTTCAAAGTCACTCCACTTTTCACTATTTTATAGTTCATGTACTCAAAGATGGTTGCCTCTATGTTTGTCATATTTCTGACATGTCAAGTGGTTTCAAAAAAGTTCCTGACGCGACAAATTTTTATTACGCAAAGTTCCGCAAAGACTCTTTCAGAGTTTGAAAGTTTATATTGCGGAAGGACTCTGTGCAGAACGTTTTTTTGATCTAGTGACGGTGTTGTGTCTATAAAATAGTGAAAAGTGAAGTGACTTTGAAAAGCGTCATCTCTCTCTCTCTCTCTCTCTCTCTCTCTTTCTCTCTCGCGATTTGTTTGCTCGGTCTGCATTTCTCCGTTTCAGAAAATAAATATTTGTAGACAAAATATTCATTTTCACAAGAAAAATACGATTCATTTTTTATAAGATGCACTCTAGGATTTCTTCAAACCCGAAATATTAGGTAAGTTTCTTTTATTTATCCCAAAATCCCATTATCCAACGCTCTTCAGGGATATCAAGGGATTCAAAGATTTCATTAAATTTTCAGGAATTTAAAGGGATTTCATGGGATTTTGAGTAATTTTACGGGATTTAATGATATTTTGTGCGATTTTAAGTAATTTTAAGAACAATTATTTACAGACATTTTAAAGAATTTAACGAAATTTCATGGAATTTTGAGTGGTTTTAACAGATACAATAAAGGCATTTTTTAAGGAATTTTATAAAACTCATGAAGCTTCCTGAAATTAGATAAAGAATTATAAGATTTTATATTTCCAGAATTAAAAATTCTCAATTATTTTTTCTACTGGCAAAAGGTGTGCGAAAACGAGAAACTAATCGGGCACAGATCATAATTGCTAGAGCAATAAATAATAAAAATAAATTCATCTATTGGTTGGATCTGTATTCGTTGTCTGTACATAACAATGATCGTCGGTAATACTACCCTCAGCCGGTAATGGTGCTTTCTACCTGGATTTAGCGTCGATTGATATGTCGGCAAAGTTTATCGCCGATAAACCAACGGAGCTTGGCCTCTTAGTAGAAATAGGTATTACCGATTGAGGGCAATAATACCAATGGTAAATTATTATAACTGTCGGTACGTGGCTCCGTATCCACTTAGCTATATTACTTTAGGTAATTTAAAGGGATTTCAAGACATTGCAAGTAATTTTAGGGAATTTAAAGGAATTTCAAACGATTATGAGTGATTCTAAGGTAGGGGAATGTCGTCAAGGTTGGACATAGGTTTAAATCCTGTCCATATCTTTTGTTTAAAAAATAATTTCAGTAGGTAACTCAATATAGCACAAAAGTTAGATTGCAATATTATAAATTTTGTGACATAGAAGGAAATTACTTCGACTGAAAGAAAAATAAGAATATTAAAAAAAATATATAGTCAAGGTTGGACCACCTCCAAAAAATTATGTAAAGCAATCTTCTTCTAAAAAATTCGTCTTTCCCCTATAATTCAAGATAACTGTCCAGTTATAAAATGTTATTTTTGTTATTATGGAACAATACCCAGTAGCAAGAACACTTTAATAATTAAGTACATGACACAAACAAACGTTTTGTTTGAAGGTACCATGTTTTGGATTTAAGTTATTAGCCTTTTTCAGAGGATAATGGAAAAATTATTGTGTTTTGGAAAACGACACGTCAGCACTACACTTTCACGAACGAGCTTTAGATAGACAAACTCATGTGAAAATTTGGTACTATCTTAATCAGTATTGATACGCTATCTAATAAATGTCGCTAGTAAAATACGGAAAAAAACCACAATGGTCCAACCTTGACTAGAGTCCTACCTTGACAACACTCCCCTATGTAAAGGGATTTTTAAAGAATTCATATGAGCTTCAAGATTTAAAAAAATTTTAAAGGATTTTAAGAAATGTCCAAAAGAGTTTAAACGCTTTTATTTTTCCATTGATTGGGCAAGATTTTCAAAAAGATTTTAAGACGTCAAAAAGAATACACTACACTCTCGTGATAGTTCCCGTCTCGGTTGGGTCGGGGTCTAACGCAAATGAGCTGGGAGCGTTTTCAATTCAGGGACGTACCCCTAGATGTACCAGTATTCCTAACGCGGGTGCCACAATAATGTGCATGCGTCACGCATGGCGCTTAGAGTACTGCTCATTTTTTCGTTACGATACTGTTGAATTCGAGCGGTCACCTCCTAATACCCCGTGGACCTCCTTGATGACTATATATGATATACCGGGGGTACTAACGAGAACGGGACAACCGCGAGAGTGTAGTGTATAGGGTAACTACAAAATTAAATTTTCTAATTTCCCTAACTTTTCCCTGAAACCATGAAATCTCTTGAAATTTTTAAACTAGCTGTCAAGTTGTATCAACATTTGTACTCATTCAATGAGCACTTTGCTTCCTGTAAGCAAATTTGATTTGCTTCCTCATAGAGGAAGCATTAAGTATTTTTTACATCAGCATTAAATTTTGATTATTTGAGAAGTTATATTCAAAAAAATTCATTTTCGAAAATTACAATAAACATAACTTCCTTATTTTTTAACGAAATGCATTAATCATATAGGTCAATCGATTCGTCTCAATGAAAGGAATCTTCATTTCCCATACACCAGCTTTAAATTTTCAATATTTGAGGAGTTATAGTGGAAAAATGAATTTTACGAAAATTATAAAAGTACATAAAACTTGTAAAATTAAATATTTTGTGAAACCCTTGTAAGAAATTCAACTAGGTATATAGTGGAATAACTATGCAAAATTTCATCAATTTATCTCTACGCGTTTTCAAGAAATTGCTGGATCGTGACACACACACACACACACACACATCTTTTCAGATCATCATATTAGATATATTGCCCTTGAAATATGTTCAAAAAAACCTTTTTTAGGAAACTGGATTTTGTCACCACTACATAGCTTCCTCTATGAGGAAGCAAAACAATTTGAAATTTCACAGAATCCCATGAAAATATTTAAAATTCGTTGAAATCTCTGGAGATTCTTAGAAAAATCTTGAAATTCCTTAGAATCCCGCAAGAATATTTAAAACGATTAAAATTAAAAAATTGTTTTAAAAATCCACGAGGAACATTAAAATTGCGTAAAATAACTACAAATTCTCAAAATCTCTTGAAATTTCTACTAGTTTCTTATAGTCATCTATTTCCTAAAATATAAAAATCTCTTTAAATTTCATAAAGTCTTTAAAAGGGCCTAGCGGCCATTTTAAATTTCCTCAAGGCCATTTTTTACTTACCTGATCCCTACTTTACCGAAATTTTTTTCTTCAACGCTACAACTACATTTATTGTGATATCAAATTGAAAGTTCTAACATCAATGAAAACATGCTAAAGTATGTTTAGCTCATCTTAAATTTTTGTAAAAAAAAAAAAAAATTTTTTTAAATTTTTCTTTAAAAATGTAAATATTTAGGACCTCATAAACATACCTTAATGCTTTAGCTTTAAATACAAAGATTTTCAATTTGACATCTCAATAAATTTAGAAGTAACGTTGCAGAGAAAATAATGTCGGTAAGATAGGGATTGGATAAGTAATTCGTGCCCTTAAATCCCTTTAATGAAATCATCTGCAACCTCCTAAAATAATTAAAATAATTAATAAAATAAACAGTAATAAAATAATTTCAAAATATATTAAAATCTCATCATTATCAATTATTTAAAAAAATCTACAACTTTCCTTTTGAACAGTTTTAATGTTAGTTTTTTGTGCCCACTAAAATGAAGTTACTGTAAATAAAGATATTCTAAAAAATTATCCTAAGCAATAATGATTGAAAAATTGTATTTGGAGGTTAGATTTCGAACTCCTTATTTTTTGCGAAAAATATAATATTAGATATTGGAAGTAAATTTTTTTACTGAGAAAAAAAAATTAATCCTAATATTTATTGAATAAACTGAGGAACTTTAATTCTGAACTAAATAAATAATTCTGAAATATAAGAAAAATTTCGAGTGCAACTTATATGTACTTATATATTAAAAGAGTAAACTTTCGTTTACTATAGTTTTATTATTTCAGAGAAGGCGTATCTAGTAAAATCTAGCCGTAAAATTCCCTTGGCGTTTCCAGCAGGTTTTCCAGACTCAAATTTATGATTCTTTCACGACAGCTTTTACAGCCTTTCGCTAAATCATGCTGTTCTTATTTTCTTAAACGGACTCATTCCATTATTCGAGAGGAATCGCACTCCCATTTTCTGTCTAAACAACAGGACAAGTTAAAATTATTGGACAAAGATTAAATTCTCGAAATAATAAAAGAATTCTTAGGAATTTATTCGAATTCAAAGATTTCACTAGAAATAAAAGAATTCGAGACGCATGAATATCCGCCAAATTTTAATTTCCTAATTTGCATTCTACCGAAATTTATTTGACCGACTATTAATTTTACCCAATTCATACTTTTCCGAATTAGCCTTTCAACTTATTTTTATTATTACGAATTATTATTTCACCTAATTTTTAGTTTTAAGAATTACTATTAGATATAATTTTTACTTTTACGAATTTTCATTTACCCTAAATTTTATTTTTCTGATTTACCATTTGACCTACATTTTATTGTATAGAATTACCATTTGCCCTAATTTTTATAATTCCGAAGTATTATTTTGCATAGTTTTATTTCGCCGATTTATTATTTGACATAATTTTCATTTTCCCGAATTACCTTTTGTCGTAATTTTCATTGTTTCAAACAACTGTTTGACCTGATTTTAAATTTTTCGAATTATCATCAGGCCTAATTTTTATTTTTTCGAATTACTATGAGACATAATTTTATTCTTTTCTAATTACCATTGGCTGTGATTTTTAGTGCTCCGAATTACCATTTCTTCTAATTTTTATTATTCCAAAGTATTATTTATCATAATTTTTATTTTCCCAATTCATCATTAGCATATAAACTTTCATTTTTCCGAATTTCTTTATATCTTAATTTTTATGCTTCCCAATAGCCATCTAATCTAATATTCATTTTCAAGAATCACCATTTGACATAATCGCCATGCAACATAAATTTCATTTCAGCTAACGATTTCCGATCAGTTTTGAAGTCGTTGTATCTCCTCTTTGTAAAAGTGAATCTGATCGGTAAGTCAGGTTCAGATTGTGAAATGGCACTCCTAGAGAATTCTACTTTTCCTAATAAATATAATAATATTAACCTTATTTCTGTTTTACACATAGAAATATATTGGTAAATTATATAAATATAATTCCCAAATCAATCAATATCATGGATTAGAAATTCATGGTTAATATTATTATATTTATTATTATATTTATTAAATCATTTTGTGAGTTATAATTTTATTTCCGAATTTGAATTTCCCGCTCTTTCTTAATTCACTTTAAGGAAAAGTAGAATTCTCTAGGAGTGTCATTTCACAATCTGAACCTGACTTACCGATCAGATTCACTTTTACAGAGAGGGGATACAACGACTTCAAAACTGATCGGAAATCGTTAGGTGAAATGAAATTTATGTTGCATGGCGATTATGTCAAATGGTGATTCTTGAAAATGAATGTTAGATTAAATGGCTATTGGGAAGCATAAAAATTAAGATATAAAGAAATTCGGAAAAATGAAAGTTATTCTAAATGTTAAGGGCATGTGTTACTTACCATATGAGCCATAAATAACCCCGTTTTTTCCACAATTTTTACTTTTTCAAAATAATAATAATGGATATCCGTCCGTGTTCGCATTCTTAACAGATGTTCACTATTGTTTTTTTTGAAAAAGTAAAAATTGTGGAAAAAAACGGGGTTATTTAAATTGGTTCATATGGTAAGTAACACATGCCCTTAAATCGGGAAAATAAAAATTATGAAAAATAATACTTCGGAATAATAAAAATTAGGAGAAATGGTATTTCGGAACAGTAAAAATCACAGCCAATGGTAATTAGAAAAGAATAAAATTATGTCTCATAGTAATTCGAAAAAATAAAAATTAGGCCTGATGATAGTTCGAAAAATTTAAAATCAGGTTAAACAGTTGTTTGAAATAATGAAAATTACGACAAAAGATGATTCGGGAAAATGAAAATTATGTCAAATAATAAATCGGGGAAATAAAATTATGCAAGATAATACTTCGGAATTACAAAAATTAGGACAAATTGTAATTCGATAAAATAAAATGTAGGTCAAATGGTAAATCGGAAAAAAAAAATTTTTAGGGTAAATGGAAATTCGTGAAAATAAAAATTATGTCTAATAGTAAATCAAAAAAGTAAAAATTAGATGAAATAACAATTCGTAAAATTATGAATTAGTAATAATAAGAATTTAGATGGAAATGTTGATTCTATACTTGTATAGATTAAGAAAAAACTGTAACACTGACATGCATCGCTACCTCGACGGTGAGGCATAGATGATGATTGGCAGGCCTCATTGGCGCTTTGGTGGAGAGCAGAATCCGAATTGGTCCTTCTCCACGTGTCAGGTGGAGGTGGCGATAGATAATTATAAGGTGAGGTGTCGTGCCTCTTTTCCATTGGCCGAGAACGCACTGGACCTCCTCCCATGCTTCTTGCTCTCTCATTTGTTCGATAGGAACAAGAATTTTGTTGAATTTCTTCAAGATTGTTAAGTGCCGTCTGAAAGGAACAAAAAATAAATATCAATTAATATAAATTCATAATATATTGTATTCACTAAAATTCTTAAAATTGCTAAAAACTTCTTGAAGACCAATACAATTCCTTAAAATTACAGGAAATCTTTACAGAATAACAAAACGTCTTGAAATTGTTTCAAATTTCACGAAAATTTTCAGTCTCTTAAAATTCTGAAAAAAACTCATGAAGTTCTTTAAAAACCCCTAAAATTTCTTCAAAATTTCTGAAAAAATACTTTAAATTTCGCGAAAATCTTTAAAATTCGTTAAAGAAAAAACAATAGTATGTTAGCTAAATTCCCATTGGACATAGTAAATAAACTGCTAACTGTTAAGTGATAATATAGCGATTTCTTACACATACAGGAAAAGTAAATAAAAGTGCATAAGTAAGTGACTTAGTAAGAAATTGTATATATAAATATGAATGAATTATACAATACATTAATCTACTTTATGCGTTCTTATGAACAAGAAAAATACCTAATCAATTTAAGTAAGCAACAATTTAATCTCTGGACAAAAAAAATAGATGACTTTATTTTAAGAGCGAATATATCAAGTCTTTTCAGAGATATGAAAACTGAGTGTTAGATATCATGATTGTATTTATGGAATACAAGCATCGCGTGCTTTTCGTGATCTCGTTTTTAAGGAGAAACAAAAGGAAGGAAAGTAATCCAATTTGCTCTGCGAAATAATGTATAAATCTTCCAGCAGCGTCATTTTCTACCGAAGATCCATAGCCGCCTGTACATTGCGCTTTGTGTAAGTGATTACTTAAAAGAGTGTCAAAACAATTTGCGTACAGTTTTCGTGATTTTAATGAATTTAAAAGATCTAAATTTACAAGGTTGCTACTACAATAAAGAAGATTCGAAAACCTTTTTTCTAAAGATTTAAAAAATGCAAAATTTCCAAAAAATCGTTTTTTAACTGTATTAATTCTACTTAGATTCAAAAGGTTTGAGAAATGCAAAAAATCGTTTTCTGGCTATAACTTAAAAACGGTTTTTTGGATTTTGATTTTCCTTAATTTTCCATAACCCGGCTGTCATTTCCCACAATTTGGTGTAACAGCCGTTCAAATACCTCAAAATCTTTGACTGCCATTAAGGGGCTATGCTAGTTTCTCGGACGAAAAAAAACTGCAATTTTTGAAGATTTAAGAAAACAAAACTACTCCTTTAATCTTTCTAAAATTTTTGCAATATATTGTACATATCTTCATGTATTTATCATAAAATTTTCGTCAAGAAATATTCATTCGAAGGCGAAACGCAAAGGTCCATTAAAAAAAGTTGAAATACGGGTGACGGTATTGGCCATGCCAGGTTGCTCGAAAAAAAAAAACTTTAGTAAACTACATGAGTTTCTCTAGAGGATGGACCTCTAGCTTTTAAAAATATTAAAAATTGTAAAAATGGCGTAGTTTTGAAAAAAAAAAATAATTCAAATTTTGCTTAAAAAAACGCTTTGGAGCCTTTTTTATGGTTGTATGAAGATTTTTCACTCATTTTGAAATCTGTTTTAAAATGCTTTTTTATTTGTTTTCTAACCCGCAATTATCTTAGCGTTAATGAACAGTGCCGCTTTAAAATGCTCCTATTTAAAAACTATTAGGAATATCGATTTACAATTTTGGGTACTTATTTTTAGGATGATTAGCTATGAAAAAATGCAAAAAAAAAAAATAAAATCGATTTTTTGAAAAAGAGAAACTAGCATAGCCCCTTAAAGATAAAACAAATTGTCCAAAACATTGCCAATTTTCGCAAAACTGTGTAAAACTTAGGTCAAATTAAACAAATCATTTTCATAATTAGAAGAAATGAGATGTTTCACTTAATTTTAGATGGTTTTGAAAGAAACAAGATTTAAAAAAAATGTTTTTTACATTCTCATCAGAGAGAATGTATTAAATTTGTTTTTTATTTATAATTAAAGATACATTTTTTATATTCTTATTCATTTATTTTTTGATTTTATTATGATTATTATTATTATTAGATATTATTATTATATGTACAGAAGTATTCCAATGAATTTTAATGATATTAATGTGATTTCACATATCATTATAAAACTGAAAGTTTCGAAGTGAGTGTATAATGTCAAGACTATAAAATTTCCAAAAATGTTACAAGGTTTTAATATATTAGGAAACATTTCAAAGAAATCAGAATATGTCAAATGATTCTAAGAGATTTTAAAATACTTTTAAATGAATTTTAGGAGATTCATGCAGATTTCATTGAAGAGATCTAAGAGATAAAAGGAATTAAAAAAATTACTTGAAATTCGTGCCTTCTCAATTTTTTTCTCTGCAACCCTACGTCTATATTTATTGAGATGTCAAATTGACAATTTATAAAATTAAAGAAAATATGCTAAGGTATGTTTATCTGTTTATTTCTTTGAAAAAGTGTTGTTTATAAATGTCCTTATTTTGGACCAGACAAACGTACCTTAAGGCTTTAGCTTCAAATATAGAAATTTTCAAAGTGGTATCCCAATAAATGCAAACGTAGCATTGTAGAGAAAAAAATGTCGGTAAGGTGGGGATCGGGTAAAAAAGCAAAATTTAAAGTTACGAAAATGATTTGCATACAAAATACCAAGAACCAAATACCAAGAGCTAATACTAAAAGGAAATAATTGAAGTGAAGATAGTTTTAAAAAAAGAATAAACTTTTCAAAACTGATTAGGAGGATCTTATGTTCAGTTACAAACTAATGAGAGTTTATTTAATGTAATTAACTTCAATTAATTTAGTTCACTTAAAAGTTGCAGTTTTTTAATTAGTCAATTATTAACAACTCTATGGTACATTTCAAATTAAATTTCTCATCTAATGGAAGTGTGTTTAGAATTATGAACGCAAATTAAATATACCTATAAAATAATATAAACCATATATTTTGAATAATATTAAGAATGTCCAAAGAATTTACAGATTTTTAATAGATTTAAAGTTATATTTACTATGTTTTTTTTTAAATTTCAAAAGAATTCAGTGATTTTTTAATTTCAGATCAATAGAACAGCTGGAATCGTGCTGACCAGCCCCCAACTTTTTTTTGACACGGATGTCAATCCAGATATCTACAGTAGATGTGATTGTACATTTTAACGTGAAAAAATTGATAATGACTGTTGAATAGTTCGCAAATATACCCCAAAAAACCAGACAATTTGACCTGTATTATTCTTCACAATTCATAAAAAAGTGTTAAAAAACGCTTGTCACGTCAGACGACCCCCTTAATATAGATTTATTATTATATATTATAATAATAAATATTATTATCTTAAGAGGACTACAAAAGATTTTAGGGCATTTGAAGATTTTTCAAGAGATTCCAAGAGATTTTTAAAAATCGTTTCAGATTTCTATAAAAATCTTTATCATTTCCTTCAGCTTTCTTGAAATTACTTGAAAATTTTTTTAAATCACTTAAGGTTTTATCGACCTTAAGGAACACATTCTCATCAGTGCACATCAGTTTTAATTATCTTTATTTTTTTTGAATTTTTGAAAAGTTATATATCTGACAATTTTTGTTTTATAAAAAAAAGTCATAATGACAAATTCTTCGACAAATTGAATACTATGAATATCATTAAACAGAATTTGTAAATTAAAAAAGAAATTTTTTTGAACTCTTAAAATTATCCAAATTTTTTAATTTTTATCAAAAATGGCTGACTAAAGAACTTGACTTTTATTTTAGGACAGTAAAAGAATATACCAAAGGCCAATCAAATCGGTCAATTCTTTTGAAAGTTATCGTGCTCACAAACTAAAATCTACAGACAGACAGACACAATGATAAAAAATGTTTTTTGGGTTCTGGGGGTCACAAAACGTCGATATTTAACAAAAAATGGAGGGGTCAAATTTTACACAAAACTAATACATTCTCTGATGAGAATGTAAAAGTGTTTTCGAAAATTTTTTTTTTTTATTTTTACAAAAATTTAAGACCAGATAAACATACCTTAGCATATTTTCTTTAATTTAAGAAATTTTCAATTTGATATCTCAAGAAATGTAGACCTAGCGTGGCAGAGAAAGAATGTCGGTAATCTTTTAAAATCCTTTAAAGAAATCTTAATACAACAAATATTTTCAAAATCTTATATATAACATTGCTAGATATAAATAAACATATCATTCACAATTAATGCCTTAATATCTTTACTAATATCCAATTTCTAGTACATACTCAACTATCAATTAAATGTTAAAAACCTTTTAAAGTTTACGACCACAATTGTGTTAAAAATCTAACTTAATTTCATAGCTGCACTTCCCATGCTCTCGATTTGTGGAAAGCTCGAGCCACCACTTGTGGTAAACTTCATTGCAAGCTTTTATACGTTCTCATTTTTTCTGAAAAATATGTAAAATTAAATAAAAATAAATAATAAATAATAACAGTAAGAATTTTTTTGCGGAGCATGTTTTCTTCTAGGTGTTGAAAGTATTTTTTTTACTTTTCCATATAGATTTTTCTCAGAATTAAGCTTCTCTCGACATAAAAAAATGAAGATTTAAAAAAAATTGAAATGTTACTGTGGGAGATAAGAAGTTTGCTTGACGTAATAGAATTCAGCTGATTTTAAGGCCATGTAAGAATTACCCGATCCCTACCTTACCGACATTTTTTCTCTACAACGCCATGTCTACATTTATTGGAATATCAAATTGAAAATTTTTTTAATTGAAGCTAAAGCCTTAAGGTACGTTTATCTGGTTCAGAATATCAACATTTATAAAAAAAAAAAGATTTAAGGTGATTTCAAATGATTTTAAGGGATTTAAAAAAATTACTAGGGAGACTTAATTTTTTCTGAATTTATTTTATTCCGGGTATTCTCTAAATTTTAACTGTAAAAATGCTAAATTATGGAAGAGGAGTCGAGTCTTTGATGTTAAAATGCTTCGCGCATAGCACTCACAAAAGCGGCTCTGCAGCAAATCAAGTTTTCCTTGAACCTTGCGCCTGGCGCGAGAATGTATTTTATAATTAATAATTCGTCGTCGCACTGAGTACACACACACACACACACACACACACACACACACACACACACACACACACACACACACACACACACACACATATATGTTGCAGCTGACATGCGCCGATTTTTACATTCACTTTACTTTTATGAGTTCTACGTGCAGATTTTCGATCCCCTTTGCCCGTGTGAACAAATTTTGTGTCTAGTCTATGTCTACAAAGTTCATTGGCAATGCCGAGCCAGTTCTAAACAGTAACAAATTTTGTTAAATATAATATTTTTTTTTAAAGAATATTTTCTACATTATTAAATTAAAACTTAAATTATATTTTAATCGAACCAAATATTCAGGCGAACCCTTTTAATTCAAACATGACTGAAGCCGCCGCAATATAATGGGTGTAACACTGTAACATGGTCATAGGTTTTTGAGGTGCATCTATAGGATTAAATACATTTCTTGTAATATCTGTAAGCAAGTAGATCCAATGAAATACAGGAATATTTTCTAGGAACCAGAGTGAAATTTAAGATGCAGGTAAGTGGAGAATCTTCAATATTTTGATCACTTCTGGTTCAAATTGAATGTAATTCAATACATGTTAAAAACGTGCATTCAAAGTCAAAGACTTACAGAACAGTTTCACCATCGAAAGATGGTGAACAGGTAGGTGAAACTACAGTAATTAATGTTTCAATTAAAAATGATACTATTTACAAAATTGTTTATATCTAAAAAAGAAAAATTTATAAATTATAAATTTCAGGGTGTCTACTATTTTTCGACCACCGAATTCCCGGCTATTTCCCGATTTTTTCCCGGTTATAATTATCAAATTTCCCCTTATTAGAATCGTAAATAAAACGCATTTAATATAAGGTTACCTTATATGTAATTTTATGTATGTATTGCGATATTTTATTATATTTAAATTTAAACAAAATAATATTTTGCTAATTTATTGTCCATCGTCTCGATATACTCGATATACTAGTCTTAATTACTTATTTTTCGCGCGAATTCTGAATTTCACCATCCATTTAAAAGATTTTAAACAGTAAATATTCAAATTTATTCATTATTAAATCATATTTACAAAACTTTAAATGTGATTCCCGGTTGGAATCTTTATTCCCGGCTAATTCTCGGTTGGAATTTTTATTCTCGGCTAATTTCCGGTTTTCCCGGTTAGTAGACACTCTGAAATTTATAACTAAAAATTGTGGTAAAGTAGACAGTAATTATACGCAGACAATAGTATACGCTATATATAATTGTAGACAGTAGTATACGCTAATTATCATTTTTTTCAAATTATGTTAAATTGGGAATGAAATCATGAACTCTAGTTATTGTGAGATTGTAGGGGTGAGCAGAGCACAGGGGACCGGCGAGGCACAGGTGTTCACTTGAATAAAATTGTATTTTGTGTTGTGATCTCTTCGTAATAGCCGTAATTACATTCTTTAGTGAAAGCTTATAAGAAACTTTCATACATATAGCCTTCTCATTTGTTTATAAATGTTTTAATTGTTGAAATGTTTATTAAGTATATGTTAGTGTTCACTTAGCTTACTTTTTGTCGAAGTTTCGTTACCGAAATGTTCGATGTATTAAATGTAGATTAGCATTATTTATGAATTGACTGCGGGGCTATGAATTTTATATCCTCACCGTTGATAGAATATTTTTATTTATTTAAATATTTTTTATTTTAGATGGTGCACATGCATCATGATGCATGTGCTGCAGTAGACGATGAAGACGAATATATAATTTGTTTGAATTGTTCTTAAACATTGTATAAAAATTCTTTAATTTCTTTATTTCTTTTTTTAATAATAAAATACGTTTAATAGTAAAAATTTATATTTTATATATGAATTACGTACACTCGAATTAAAAATAATATATATATATATATATAATATATACTCGAATTAAAACTAATAATGTATTCTAGCAAAGCGTTTATCGAAAGTAGATAGTTTTTGCAATATGTACACCAAATTTCAATTAAAAGTACGTGTTATTTATAATTATATCGCCTAAAGAAAGTTAAGCGGTCCTCTGTGTCCTGCTCTCCCCTATATATGTACTGCAAACATTTGATGAAACTATAAACACTTATACTTTATAACCTTACCACAATTTTTAGTACATGAAATTCCCGTTACGCGTATCGCTTTCCTGTCAAATGTTCACAATACTCTTTCCCGAACTCTAGCGTAAATTACAGTTTTTTGTGTCAATGAATCGCGAATTTCGTGTTGAAATCTGAAAGAATAGGAAATTCAAACTTTCTGTATTTCATTGATTTTTCGTTTAGTGTCCGTATTGTGCCTGAAATAATTGATAAATACGACTGCGTCTGACATTTACTATCTCTTTCTCGCGATTCATCTGCTTTGCACCCAGAAAAAAGTTCTTATTAAATTAATGAAAACATTTCTTTGACTACGTTGTTTTGATTCAACACACAAATATTTTTGTGATAAAAGAAAATTTCTTTGAATTTTCCAAGAATTCTGACTGGTTTACAGAATATAATGAACGTTTTCTACATTTTGGTCATGCGCGTTGTCGATATAGACTAACATAACCTAAAATAATATCATATGTTCTTCTACTCCCGACATGATTTGCCAGAGTAATACCAACTTTCGGCCCAGGAATGGCATTTTACTGAGCCGAAAATCTGGGGAAAGCTTGGAAAATTTAAAATGCCAGTACTGAGATAACACTGGACCGATTAAAATGCCGATATTGGCCCAATAATGTTAGCCGATCTTCGGCTGCCGTAATTGGACCAAGTCTGGGTCGTGTGTTCAGCTTCGGCAATTCGCAGTTGGGTAATTTTAAGTAATTTTAAGAAATATCAAGTGAATTTACGAAATTTAAAAGAATTTCACCAAATTTTGAAGGATATTAAAGACTTTTTACGAAATTTTATAAAACTCATGAAGATTTCTGAAATTAGATAAAGAATTACAAGATTTTATATTTTAAGAATTAAAAATTCTCAATTACTTTTTCCAGAGCTTTTTCAATTTGCAAAAGGTGTGAAAAAACGAGAAACTAATCGCGGGCGGAGCGCGCGGAAGACTATAAATATTTTGTTGAATTTTAAATAATTTGAGAAACTTTAAAGAGATTCTTAGAAATTTTATTGGATTTTAAGGTATTCTAACATATTTAATAAGATTTCTGTTACGTTGCGACTACGCAACGAGCAGGAGAAAATATTATTTAAATTTTGAAACTCTATTCCGAGCGGCTGAAATAGAATTTCTATGGGTTCCTGCCCTATTAAGGGTAAGAAAACCGCCCTCACCTGTGAACCCTTCTTCTTTTATTAATAAAGATCAATTTAAATTGTAAAACGATGAGGAAATATGGTACCGATCAACCGCATCAGAGGCTCGTAATAAGGTGGAATTTTCTTCTCCAGCAACAAGCTTAACTTTTAGGGGTTGAACGTTGACTCTAGTCCTGAATTGATCGGTATCAAGTCAAGAGAAGAGTCGGTTGTTCAAAGTTGATCTAGTCACTATTGAAGATGCACCAAGACTGGCTTCTCGAAGATGAGCAAGCAACTCCTTCGAATTTTCCCCACCAAGATAGAAATTTGGAAAGGTGGAGGGAAAAATAGGCAAACTCAAAAAAAGAGATATAAAAAAAAAAGAAAAGGTACTAGAGGCTGCATCACCAACCATTTCGTTGACCTTAGTCTCGAGGAAAGCGGTTTATGATGTGCGCCAATCTGGCGACCAGACGTTATTTAAAATATGCTATCCTTTCCTTCTTCTCGAAAGGAAATTCAGCTATTTTTTGTTGCCATCTAGTCCTTTTTCTCAATTTCCGAGATTTGGGTTTTCCAAAATCTTGGTAGAAAAGCATATTGCTATATGTGCCTGAGTAAAGGTTGTTAGGAAGTAATAAAAGGTGTTTGTCTCCAAGGACAATTGTTGAAGGCACCCGTCTTTGAATCGTCAAAGCTCGAGTGGAAATTTAAATCGGTTTATGTTTGTGAAAGAATGATGGAACAAAAAAAATTATCGTGAGAAACTTTCTCCTCCTCCAAAATCTGTGGGAACGTTACAAAAATTATAAAAAAGAAGGAAAAGTTAAAAACTATAGACGTTAAATTATAATTATGAAATTAAAATTAAGTGGGCCCACTCAAACATTTTCACATATACGCACACACGATTATAGTAGCTATACTTCTTACTTTCTTCAACAATTAATAAGATTATTAATAAAAAATAAAAAGAAGGGAGGATATGTCGCGTTCGGACGTAACAATTTCATTTTAATTTATTAAATTTAATTAATGTTAATTATGATTAAAATTAAATCAAAATTTAATTTAATTAATTTTAGTTATTTACTTTATTTTAATATTGATTGAATTTAAATTTAAATTCAAAACAGAATTTAAATTAATTTAAATTAATTTATATAATTATTTTAATTATATAATACAGTGCAACCTCGTTAAGAGTAGACCCATTGGCGGTTAGGGGTAAGAATTTCTAGAAATAGAGGGCCCCCACTACTGGGCGACGAGATCGGAAATTGCGCGTTTATGCGAAATGTGTGTTTGAGTACGCAACATCAAAAAGAGTTCGTGGCCGGCGGCGATAAAAAAGCAGCGTCTTTTTGATAATTTTGATTTTTTCAAAAATAAAACTCAGAGTATTTTAACATTTAAAATGTTAAGATCCTATACATATTTTAATTTTTTAATGTACACGTGAAAAGGAATATTTGTTTCATTCATCGCTATTTGCAAAGTGTTATGAGCCATTCCATACAAAATTTACAATCAAAATTTTTTTTCGCGCTAAATATATTTTTTTTTTTTGTATTTTTTGGTCGAAAATATTGTATACGTATTTTTTTATTTCGACATGATATTTAAAATTTCGGAGTTGTGACTTTTCAAACTTTTCACGCTCGAAAAATCTACCTTTAAATATTTGCGAATAAAAAAAAAATATTCGACTAAAAAAATAAGTGGCTGCAGTAAAATTTAGAATTTTCTCTCAGCTTTTCAATAAGCATTACAAGAAATTCATTAGACCAATTGTTTATAAAAATATGGCCTATTTTTATAAACAAATAATTTTTTTTCAACTTTGGAACTAAATTTTTTTTTTATTGTAAAATTTACTTTAGACACTTTAGTCACTACTCCCAAAATTTGGGAATGGACCGTTGAAAATTTTGTCTGTAATAAATTTTTGAACTTTAGCTCTCGCGCTCGAACCACGCGCGATCAGCCGATCGCGCGTACTTGCTTCAGTGCATGGTACAACTTGTCGCGCCCTTGTATTGCGCTCCACGCGTGAAGTCACTTTCCTCTGTGTGCTTTTGCTTCCTCATAGAGGAAGCTATGTAGTGGTGACAAAATCCAGTTTCCTAAAAAGTGTTTTTTTGAACATATTTCAAGGGCAATATATCTAATATGATGATCTGAAAAGATGTCCGGATGTGTGTGTGTGAGTGTGTGTGTGTATGTGTGTGTATGTGTCACGATCCAGCAATTTCTTGAAAACGCGTAGAGATAAATTGATGAAATTTTGCATAGTTATTCCACTATATACCTAGTTGAATTTCTTACAAGGGTTTCACAAAATATTTAATTTTAAAAGTTTTATGTACTTTTATAATTTTCGTAAAATTCATTTTTCCACTATAACTCCTCAAATATTCAAAATTTAAAGCTGGTGTAAGGGAAATGAAGATTCCTTTCATTGAGACGAATCGATTGACCTATATGATTAATGCATTTCGTTAAAAAATAAGGAAGTTATGTTTATTTATAATTTTGAAAGTTAATTTTTCGCTCTATATTTTCAAATAATCAAAATCTTGAGTTGACGTAAGGAATATGAATATTCTTTATGTCGAGACGAATCGATTGACCTGTATGATGAATGCATTTAATTGTGAAATAAGAAAGTTATGGTTAATTGTATTTTTAAAAAACTAATTTTTCGACTATAATTTCTCAAATAATTAAAATTTAAAGCTGATGTAAAGAAAATGAAGATTCTTTGTGTCTAAACGATGTATGTCAATATTAAAAATTATTATTTAAAATTTTTTAAAAATGTTCAAAAAATATATAAACTTCTTATTGCTTCCTCTATGAGGAAGCAAATCATATTTGCTTACAGGAAACAAAGTGCTCATTGAATGAGTACAAAAGTTAGTACAACTTCACAGCTAGTTTAGAAGTGTTGAGCAAAAATTTTTCTAACATG